>VYZV01034064.1:709-11868 GCA_013401275.1 Pandion haliaetus
AGTCAATCAAATCAATTTTCCGGATTTGATCATCTTTAGCGAATAGAAACAATCCCCCATGATGTGCTTCTGCTGTTCTGGGAGTACCTTTCATCGTCTCTCTGACTGACCACCCCAACAGCACTGTGCACTTCCCCTTTTGGGACCACATCTCTCAGCCAGCAGAACACTGAGAACAACAGTGGTTGGTGGTGGTCAGAAAAAAACAGAAGCTTTTTAATGGACCCCTACCAACAACCCAAAGCAATGTACACGCTGAAAGTATCTACACTTCTAAAACCTCAAATATGAGGAAAACCTAAGAAGGAAGAGAGTGCTCCAACTAGTTCCCGACTGCCATTAGATCTATTATCACTCGTTATTGCCCACCCAGTTTTCACTGTGCACTTGACAATTTCTTATTAGTATCCATAGAACTACTTGCAAGAGTCAAAACCACAGATCACTAGGATATTTATTAGGAAATGAGACTCTTGAATAAGAGATGTGATTCAAACAATCTTCTAGCAATATATTATCTTGACCTCTGTATATGCTTTTGCCAATTTTATGACAGAGCAACGTTAAATTGAGTGGGTGGTGTAAGCTAGGAAGGATTATATGGGCCAGAGGGAAGAGATCCTGTTACTGTTGCATTCCAGATATTTCTAATTTAAGGATTTTCATAGGACAATAGTTTTGGAATAGTACACACAGTACTTGTTTACAGGAGTTAGTGGACTTCACTGAAACATATGTTCAACTTTCCCTCTTTTTTAATAAAGATTTTTGTTCCTTCATCCCAGTTTCTATAAAGAGGCCCTAGATATGTGAAGTGAATTATGCACAGGGTATGTGGGAAGACCCACATAGGGTGTGTGTGAAGTCCTCCATCTGAGGCCTTTCAAAGCAGGTTCTTCCACAGAAGTGTGGTGGGTTGTGGGAACAGAGGATGGTGAAAGGGAGCTGGCAGACATATATTCACATGGAATATATTAAGCACATTCCAGTCGCTCCTCTGGGTTTCCCCAATAGCTTGAACCTCTGCATCTGACTCGCTTGGTTTTATGACCTCTTACTGCCCCTCCTTTTGTGCTCTTATGTTCATTCTCCTTCATCATGTCTTTGTCTGCCCACACAATTTGTTTCTGTAATATGCTTCATCTTTCTAGTAGTTGAAAGCAATGTGTTTTCCATCCACTGTTCATATACCCTTAGTCCTTTCCCCTTGCTCTCTACTGTTTCCTCCGCAGAATTTCAGCATATTCATATGTTAATGGACAGCTATGCAGTGCTTTTATATGAAAGGCCTTACCACACGTGTGCCAGCTGATTCTTGAATTATCTTAGAGTGTGATTGTAAGTATTACAAACTGTAATGGGCTTCCCTTCCACATTCTGGCTTGAACTCAGTTGTTCCCAGATTCCTTCCCTGCATTTCTATTGCTAGGCTTTTCTAAAAATACTGAATAAACTAGTAATCCTGCTCCACATTGAAACTGCGAGATGCATTTCAGAATACCATTTGTAATTACGTTTGTCATTCCACAACATTTGGCATGCTGCTGCTGGTGGCCTACTTGTTGACAAGTAACAGATTTTGTGACAGGCCACACAATATACCATAAAATACTGAGTATCAACACTGGGCAATCAATCACAGTGGCTTAATAATACAAAGAGATTATTATTTGAGGAATACTAAGTATTCTTAGGACCCTACCCAGAGATGAAGGTGGTTTTGCTAACTCACGCTGCCATTAGACCAACTATGCCTACTTTTTAATACGCAAGTATAAAAGAGGTTCTGTGTTTCTGTCTTGTGAAGGTAGATAGGGGAAACCCTAAATAAGGGGACGAGGGACAAAAGTGGCTGGTCTAGCAATGAAAAAGTGCATCAAGCAGCCAAGCTCAGAAGAGAACTTGCACTTTGATTTATGCTTTGTAGCCAGTGCTGTGTGTTTGCAAAAAAGGCAGGGCCCAGGGAGGGAAATGTTTGGACTATATTCACTGTAGAAGCAGTGTGGGAACTAAGCACTTCTTTTGTTGAACCGTTATTAAAGCAGGGTAGAAATTAGTTGCAGTCTTTTAGCTAAGCTTCCATACAACTAAAGTAGCCCCAGAAGATATCATTTTTCAGGCAGCTAGCTGACGTGAGAGCCAGCAAGACATTCATTTTAATCAAAACTTGATTTTCAAATATTGTGTATTTTATAATAATTATGTGCTAAGAACAGCTTCTTACACTATGAAAGTTCACATGGCTCTTCTGAATAGAATGTTTGACAAACTTTGGAGTTACGTCTAAATTAACCTGCATTGATTCCTTTACTGCCATTTTTGGAGTGCTATCTGTTCTCACACTAGCTTGATTTAACGTGAGCTTTTACTATCTGCAGTGCAGTCAATAGCCTTTTTGTAAGATGGCATACGATTTTTGCCTTTTCAAGCAGTAAGTACTCAAGAGAAAGTTTTAACCTGAAAGTTGATTTTAAAGAAAAGAAAAACACACAAAAAATGGTGAAAGGCACATGAATTTTAAGTTTGTGGATAAGGAGGCTGAATGATTCATTCTGTAGTCGTCTCTGTGGAGGGAGGAGAAGTGTTAACTATGGAAGAAGGTCACCATTAAAAGACAATGTCTGTCATTTAGTCTGAACTGCAAGTGTCCGCAATGTTTTCATGCTGGATCATGCTCTGACTCACTTTAAAATGGAGAGAAATGTACACACTGATGGGGAACTAGTCCAAACTCTGCTCTTAGCAGCAGTATGGAAATAACCAACACCTAATTGGCATCGTTAGCTGCCTTGCCTTATTTTCCAAAGATTATTAAGCAAGATCAACAGCTCTGAAGAAACAAGCTGGTCTTTGCTCATGCTACCGTGAACACCTACTAAGTCACAGTAGGTGCAGCCAAGCCTTCCCAGATGACCAAGAGGCAGCTGCATTCTTCAGCTTTGGTGAAAGCAACTGTCTCTTTCAGGGGAAACTAGAGGAAAAAAGACCACTGTTTATGGCAGCTGGAACAGAAGGGAAGAATGTCAGAGGTGAATGACTGAGGGAGAGAGAGAAGGAAGTGGCTAAAGACGGTCAGGGAGCAATGCTTCAGGGCACGATGGCCTTCGTGTTTTTTACCTAGGTACCTGTAGCAGTTACCTGGAGCAAGGTAGACAAGTTCAGCCTCATAGACTGCACTTCTTTTGCAGCTAGACCACTGCCTCCAGTGGTATTAGACTACATGAGGGTAGCCCTAGGAATCTTTACTACTGGTACTGGTTTTGGTGAAATGGCCTAGTGTGCTAGGGGAATGTGGAACAGACTGTGAGAACGCGTACAGTGTTTTGAGATGCCCGTGCCCAGGTGCACAGTTATTGGCAGTTTCCCGTTTTGCCTTGAACAATCCAAAAGCCATATGACCACTTTACAGGAAATAGAAACTTAGTTAAAGAGCCTGTGAGAGTTACTCTTGTTTAGCCAGGGGTGTGTGACAGTTTGCAGAAGGAGGATGTGTATATTGGGTGGAATGCAAATTGCTACCTGCTAATGTTGCTGTCCATGGCAGTCTGGCCAAGGATGAAGAGGCCCAAATTCTCATTACCAGCCAATCATTTATATACCCCATCGTGTTGTCCACACAAGGCCCCAGTGGTCTACTAGAACCTTTATTATGACGTAGTAGAGTCCCTTTCGTTAACACCATTCTAGTCCTTTGGGAAATGGTAGACATATACAGGCACAAAGGTGTTAGAGACAGGTGGTAGACCCAAGTGGAGCCCTGCTCCATGTGGATGTAGCTGATACTATAGACAGATGAAGCCTGGTGATACGGAAACTGTTGGTTCAAGCTAGTAAATATGAGCCTGAATTCTGACATAGCTACTAAAAGAACTGTAGCCAAGAAGACCCTTTAATGACTCCATTTAGACTCAGTCATAAACTTTGGACACAAAACAACTTCCTAGGGTTTTTTTCTTCATAGTTCTCTTTAACAGTATTCAAATAGAGGTTTTGGAGAATTGGTACCTTATGTTGGTAGCTGTCTGGCTTAAGATTTATGGTTCAAACCAAGCCCAGATAAATAATTGTCAGTGGTAGTTTCTGCCTGGCAGCGTTTTAAATTTAAATTCATTTAGAGGTGACCAAGAAAGAGGACATTTGTACCAGAGGAAATTTAAATAGTTCGACATCTTTGTTCCAAATTTGATGGAAAAAATGAAGCGCCAAGAATACATTTTTGGTTCCGTGCTTAACTACAATGAATTAGAGTTCTCAGTGAGAGGAACTTTATGAAATTTTAATTTTTCGAAAAACACTATGTGCTAAATGATTTGAAAACTCAGCTCCTTAATTTAAAATATCCCTTTCTTTTATTGAAATTAAGCAAAATGACATATCCTCATGGAATTTCTGCTACAGTTTTCAGTTAAGTTAAAGCAGTATCTCCTAAGGGGGAAAACAAGGTCTGACTCATTTATGGGTACTTACATGCTAGCCAAAATGTTGGGGTGTTACAAAATTTTCAAAGAATATTATTTATTTTATATTTTTTAAAGTAATTTTTATGCCAGTATGAACCTGGCTTAATAAATGTTTGGCAGTTGGCTTGGAAAAAAGTCTGTTCTGTTGCAATTACATTCACTCCATATTATTAATCTGTGCTAGCTTTGAATAGAAGAACTCTTCAATCTTTTTTAAAGAAAGAGTTCTCAAAGTATTTATCGGGATGCTAGCACTGTGAGGCAGGTGTGTGTTTACTGTGACGTTGATGACACATTCTAGAAAGCCTAACGTCTGACTATTAAAATATTGCTATTAGACCATCAGGTTTTTAGTGAGTGTCTTAGATTCTCATCTCATTTACAAATTAGCACTGGGCGCCCTGTTATGCTAGTGTAATGGTGTTTTATCTTTTCCTGAACTGCTGTGAAAAGTGGAACCGTGTTTGTCTTTGCCATTTCACTAGGCAGTCATCTGTTAATAGAGAAAACAGAGGTCACCCCTGGGAAGGAACATAATAACAGCCTGTAACAAGGGCAAATTTGGAGGTTGGTGATGCTGTAAGACAATTCTTTTAACTACACATTTACATTTAGATTGAAGCTTTATAAAACGGAGGAGCTAATGCGGGTTTCTTCCTATTATTTGATCTCAGGCTATAGGATTACTTTGTTTCTTAAAAGGTCAAATTTTAGAACTTTTACTTTGTCAGCCGATTAAGGGATTTACTTGTAAATATCCAGAAAACAGGCTCTCAAAGAATAAGTGCTGTCATTTTATAAAGCATTTCTTAAGCAGGAAAGTTGTTACTTTAAGAACAGAAATCAAATCGGCACTACTGCAATCTCAACAATTAAGGTTTAGTTTTTCTAGCCTGACACTTGAAGGTTTGCACTTACTTCTGTAAATGGCACAAATGAAACCAATACATACCTGGCAACAAAACCCACAACTCTTGAGTAAGTCACAGTAAGAGATTGACATTTTTTGTTTGCAAATCATTCAATAAAAAGCCATCTTTCTAGATTCCTTAAACTCACTATCTCTTGAGGTTAGTAGAGGTACAGTAATAAAGATTAGCAAGTATATATATCGGAGAAGAGACTGTCAGAGCTAAAATAAAGTTTCATAAAGATCTGCCGTGAGAGACCAGTGGGAAATTGGTTGCCATTCTGTGTCACTATTTCCCCGCTTTGTTTTTTGTTCATTCATTGTGAACCAGTTGCAAGGATTGTTTTCTTTAGTAGGCTTAGGAGTTACTACTGCTTTTGCTGGTAGACAGGTTCAGCATTCCAATATTAAAACTATACAAAAACATTGTTATTAATAATTTCAAAGATTTGGGAGGGTTTTCGTAGGACAAAACAGAAACAGGAGCTCTCAGTATGTATTGTGAATGAACACAGGAGAGTGATCCGTACCAAACCAGTTATTGAGTAGGCCTCTGACATGATAGGCACTCAAGTCTGAGTCATTTTCTCAATGAAAACATGAGCATCGGTTTGGGGTTCTTTCAACCAAAGAGACCTCCCATGTTACTAGACCACAGAGTTTGTTTCTTTTTTCCGTGTCCAAATGAGTATTTGCTTGTCCCCAGAAAAGTGAAGTAATTTTTTCGGGAAGGACTGATTCGGTGTCCCAGTAGTTAGGGTGTTCTTCTGGAAATCTAAGCTATGTTCTTGCTTCAAATTAAATTAGAAATTTCTGAATTAGAAAACCAAAATTTATCGGAGGAGAGGAGAAGGGAGAGGAGGAAAAAAGAAATCTTGACTGGTTCTATGCAATATTTATCTCTCAGTGTGATTATTCAGGGCATTCGCCATAGTGAGGCACGCTGCGTTCTTCACCATGGCAACTCTCCAGTCCTCATAGGAGATTGCACCCCACCTTGTTTGTAGCTTCCAGATGTGATGATTCAGAGGACGTAACTTGGCCTGGCTACAGGAGTGGAGGAAAGAACTTCAAATTTGCCAATCTCTAGTTTTGTTTGAAAATCTGAACCTCTCTGGCATGGCTAAATGATTCCTGTAAAATACTAGTGGTGATAGTGTGGAAGAAGGTAGCAGTTCAGGCTTTCAGGGTAACCTGGATTTATACCTTGAAATAGCGACCAACACTTGGCAGTAACGTTTGACATTTCAGTTAAATTGCTACTGTCTTCTCATCTTAGTGCCAATAATTCTGGAGTGCTTTCCCAAATGGAGATGAGGAAATTTACAGACTACTGTTCTTGAGACTTTTTTCTGCTTTAAGATTATAGGACAGGCTCTCATCACTTGTGGCCTCTTGATTAAAAGTAATTGGTCTTTGGCAATTTCACTTTTCCTCTTTCTTGGACTGCTGGGTGTTTTGCATGCTTGCATGGGTTATCCGCTGGAGGTTAGCACAGTAGGTTATTTTGTTGCCTGATGCCTGTACACCAGGGGTGGCCAAACTTTTTTGACATGTTGGCTGCACAGTGATTTACAGATTAAGGCTCTGGTCTGCAACGGTGCCAGCAAGGCTGCTGTTCTCTCGCGCTGACACATTGCACCGCTTTAAGCCGCAAACTCTTTGCTTACCCTTTCAGTCTTATTATAGTTCTTCTTATCCCACATTTCCTTTTGGCACAAAACACTCCATTATTTCTGCTTTGTGCTGGGCTCCACTCCTATCTCTGTCTCAAATAACTCGTGAAAATGACAGAACAAATAGAAGCAGCTGTCCTACCTGTCTTGCAAAAGGGGCCGCAGAAGGGACCATTTCTGCTGCAGTATGGAATACAAAACTCGGCCAGATGCTGTCCTTAGGTTAGAGTGTGGCCATCCGTGAGAAGTTGTGTTTAAAACAGGTGGTCTTAAAGGAATGTGTCTGTGTTTTTCTCCCTAAGACTGAATAGGTAGATGGGCTTACATTTAGCATACAAAAAAAAAAAAACAACGCACAACCCAAACCCAAACATGTGGAAGCACTGGCATCTCTGTGGGTGTATTGCTGAGTTTCTTGAAAGAAGACCTGTCACTATGAGAAAACCTGAAACGAGAGGGAAAGTGCCTTAGCATTTTTTTTCCTAGTTTTACTCAGTAAGTACTAAGGACAGTTTTACCAGTTCAGAGCAAAGGGTCCATCTGGTCTAGTATTCTGCTTTCAACACAAGCAATTATTTCAACAGTATTTTGGTTTTGTTAGCCATAAGATAGTGACTAGGAAGAGTAGGAACAGGAACAGTAAGAACATATGTGATCCCGCTAATACTTTTTTAGCTACCAATAATTTTTAGCTCAGGGGGTTTTGTGAGCCTGATGTGACTTGTCTGTTTAGTTAGCTGCAATAGATCTTTCTCTCAAGTACTTGTCCGGTCTTCCTTTGAGTCCATGGAAACATTTTGCATTCACATCCTTTGACAAGGAGTCATACAGAATTACTACTCCCAGCATAAAAAATAACCTTTTTGGTTTTTTGTTTGGCTGGTTTCTTTGAACCTGGCTCCTACTATCTTTTCTTCTAACAGCTTACATATCTGACATTTGTGATTAAGTATAAGCTGGCTTTTAATTTACTTTATTTTGATTGTCTTAAAGGCTGAGGAGGACTGTGGGCTATGCTTATTATTACCATCATTTCTGTTGGTAGTTTTACTTAACCTATCCTTAACCTTTCAGAATGAATCTAAATTCAGGTATCCCTGTAATGAAGGCAGAGCTATCACAAGAGTTTGTAGGAACTAATTAATGGATTGTTCAAAGTTTGATGATTCATGTGGGGAAGAATTTCTTATTAAATCACTTCACCTCTAGCTGAAGGTGAATAGAGAGAATGCTGGTTCCAGATCCCATTTTCTGTTCTTCTGAATGAAAAATAGGCAGAGTGTGTGAGTGTGGGCCCAGAAGAGACTGGTCAGGGCCATTAAGGCCTATTAGTGCACTCAGAGCCCTGCCATATTGCATGCACACTATGGCTGATGTACAAAACGCTTTTGCAGAGGTAACCCTCCAAAGACATTTTTGTCTTAAGTGAATTAGGAAAGGGTGAACTGATTTAGAAAAACAAACAAACCCGGTCTGTTGTTTTAAAATGTTTACAGACTATTTCCAAGCCTTTTTCAAATGTTTGTATTGATTCAGAATTGTTTCTTTATTTTATTTTGCTCTGTCCCTTCTGTTTGGGTCTGTTGTACTGCTTTGGTGGTCTTACGTCGGTGGTAAGAAACAGTATAATATCTGCCACCATGTCTATCAGCCTACCTCTGCTTCTTCAGTGTTCCTGCTGAGCTCCTGGGCTCTTTTAAGTTACTGCAGGAACTGCAGTAAAATTACTTAAATGATTTAAACCTTACCAGCAGGACACACAGGTTTTAGGGAGCATCTTCCACCCAGTCCAAATATTCAAATTCAACCTAAACTTTCTACTAGCTTGAAGCGTGTCTGGTTAGAACCAGGAATAGGAATGCCTCCTGCAGCAAGCAAAAGAAAAATCCCTTCAAAGTATTACCAATGGCTCATTGAAAGAAGGTGGTGGCAGCAGTTAGACAACTGAAGTCATCAACCTACAAACAGTTGTGCTTATCATTAGGTATTGAAGGTGAAAACTGTTTTCTGTTTTTTAATCTTCTCTTGTGCATCCATGTGGTTGCATTAAGGTTTAGGACTGCACCAGAGTTCTCTACAGGGCTTTTAAAGGCAGCATGACAAACGTAGAGACTTCAAATAAAGGCTTAAACCATTTTCTAGAGTGAAGTTTGCTCGCTATTCTGTCTGTCCCCATTAAAAAAGGTCCCTGGCTTTAGCTGATCGTGTGGCCAAAACCATAAAGAATCAGTGGATAAGTAGTAACTTTTGAGCACATTAGAAAGGGATGCTCTCATCTTAAAAGGGACTGTGATGTAATTATATTTCTTTGGAAACCCTATTTTATGAACAGGAACAAAATAACTGGTTTTCAGTAGAATAATTTAAAGATGTATCCACTGCATCTAATGTGCAGAGGTGTCTGAAATTCATCCAGGAGAACACGTGAGTGAATCAAATATTTGCAAGGCTAATACAGACTCCAGGAGGTCCTGAAATTTAAAAGAAATACCAGAAGGACTGTAAACAGTAAGTGTTTAACAAGTGCTGACTTAAAGCTGCTGAAGATATAATAGGTTTAAATTTACTGTTAGGAATGATAAAGTGTAGACGGTCTGGCTTTGAAGTATGGCCAGAACCACCAGTACGATAATTCCTGCCACTTTGATGTGGTACCTGGGCTACCGATTTTGGAATTCTGTGTGGTTTTAGTCAACCCAGTTTCTGCCAGGGCCAAAACTGGAGGGGAAATGTGCTATCCATAAAAGTCAACCACAGAAAAAGTCAACCACAGGAAAACTAGTCAAGTAACATTAAGAGTCTCAACTGAACCCATGAATGTCAATACATATAGCATGAAATTACATCCTTGACGTGATTTGTTGGGCCAAAGCGTAGTACTTTAATACGATTTGTAGCAAGTTTTCTCGAGTGCAACAAAAAATGATGGCCTCTGACACATTGCTTAGTTTGCTCTTGCTGAGCTAGGGTATCTAGAGCAGCCATCTTAATGGAGGCTGCTACTGTCTTGATAGGAAAACAGTGGTTATGGTTCCAGTTGTTTCTCTGATTATTATTTCTTTGGAGCTACGGTGGGCCACAACAAGTAATGCAAGAAAAAAAGGGATCATTATAAAAATGTGTGCTTTGCAGCATTGTTATGTGCAAGTTTCTACAGAGGTCATTCTGAAACATACGATGCACTAAGAAAGTTGGCATAAGCTTTCTTATACAAGTGTGTGTTCATGGATACTAGTCAGAGGAATTTTGAGTCCCAAGTGACTGTATCATTTAAAATGCAGTATGGTAAATTAAAGGTCATTCAATAATGCTTACATGAAGCTGCATCGGAACTGGCAGTTACATCTAAAGAAAGAGCATCCATAGTCATAATTGAAAGTTCTCTGAAACCACCATCTTAGTGTGACGCAGCAGCCAGAAAAAAAGCTAATAAATTGCTGGCATTATCAGGAAGGGTAGTGAGAACAGGACAGAGAGCCTAATTAGGTAAAACCCTGATGTGCCCACATGCTGAGTACTGTGTCTACTTCTGATTTCTGCATTTCAAGAGGAGATAGTGGAGGTAAAGAAGGTTCATAGGAGGGCAACTTAAATGATAATGGAGATGGAACATCTGCCTTAGGAAGAGCAACTGAAACAGCTAGGACTGTTCAGTTTGAAACAGAGAAGGCTGGAAAGGATTACCATCAAGGTTTACAAAGACATGAAGGTGGTAGATAAGATGAATGCAAAATGTTAATTAGCTGCTAACATGGCAGTGTTAGAATTAGAAGGCACTTGTTGAAACTAACAGGAGACCCATTTAAAACAGATAATCCTTTCTTACAAGGCAGATAGCTAATTTTGGTATGTGTTGCCACAAAAGACTGTGGAGACAGTATCAGTGGGTTCAAAAGGGTTTAAATGAATCCATGAACATCTGGTCCATAAAAAGACACTAAACAAAATAGGCAGGGCGGTACTCTTTAACATTCCTAATCTGGAGATTTTGATTGTTGGGAGAACAGAGGAATGGCTAGATAAAGACCAGGCTTGTGTATTCTCCCTAGTTAGGGTCTCCTGTTGCCACTGTTCAGGATCCCAGGCAAAGATGGACCACGGGTCTGACCCGAT
>VYZV01034085.1:1713-14766 GCA_013401275.1 Pandion haliaetus
AGCAAAACCTATTTAGGCTTTTAATATAAAATTAACTTCTAAGACTCTTCAGAGACTGTATTACTTATGTGTTTGGTAACTTACAAGAGGTGGTTTCACTCTAATGATGCCTGAACATACCACTGGATACTGCCAACATTGATGACATGGCAAAAACCAAAATATAAAGTAGGAAACTTATGTCAATACATTTATAAAAAACATTCCAGTAAATGAAAATATTATGTAACCACTACCCTAAAACAGTTTTGACAACAAATTAAAATAAAATAGATTTGGGAATACTTTATTTCACATAAAAAAAAAAGAAAAATAATACCTTGCCAGTTCCAGGAGGTCCTGCCAACAGCACAGCTCTGCCAGCCATTTTCTTGCTTTTGATTAGTTCCACTATAACCCCACAAGCCTGTAAGTTAAGTAAGTATTTACACTGTTAACATAAGTATTGCTATAATATTTTGTTCCTATATTACTAGAAGTATTTAGAAATCATATAGTTTGTAGGCCCACTAAAAATAAAGAGGATTTCAATTTCATGCACACAAAAAGGGAGGCAAGATCAGAAAAACCTACTTCCTACAATCATTTTGTCTGACACAGACATTAAAAAAAAGAAAAAATCAAATCACAGACAACAAAACTCAACCTAAGAGCACAGACTCCTTTTTCCCCTCCTGGAGTTCCATGCATATATAAACGTTTGAAAATAAAGGAGAAAATGAAACTGTGGCTTTCAGAACGACAGATCAGCTAAAGCACCTGCCCAGGGCCAGACACCGGACTGAAACAGAAGCTCCAATCCCCACTTGCACCAAATCTTTTGACTTTTGGTAGGCTTCATTGCCTTCGATACCTCAATTTCTATGCCTACAATCCGGGAGACAGTCACCTGTCCTCGCCGCCAGCTAACACAAGTAAGTAGCGGCGTAAGGAATAGCCTTGACCACCCCCATCGCTTCTCACACAGCAGCGGAATACACGCAGGGGCTCAGGCAAAGACTTTCACTCGCTAACGGGACTTGCAAGAACACCCAGCACAGAGCGGACCTGGCCCCAGCACCGCCCGGGGCCCCTGAAACTTCCACCTCACCTGCGGTGGAAACCGCAGAGCCCCAGGGGGGCCTCGGCCGGGCCCTGCCGCCCCCCCCCACCCCTCACCTCCCGCGCATTCTCCTGCCCCACGAGCCCGGATCCCGCCGGCTTGGCAGTGCCGCTCTCGTCCAGCCCCAGCCCCTTGACATGACTGTGGGCGGCAATGCGCTGCGTCTTCGAGGGGCTCTTCACCTCCTCGATCTTCATCGCGGGGCAGAAACGTCCCCAAACGCCCGCGCCCGCCACACGCGGCCNCGCCACACGCGGCCCGCGCGTTACCAAGGCTCCCGGCGCGCGGCCGCCTCCGCCCGCCCCGCCGCGCCATTGGCCCTTGTGGCGGCGCTCTCGATACTTATTGGGCGCGGGGCATGCCTGTCAGCGACAGGGGGTGCATGTTTTTAGGGTCCGTCCACCCGCTTCCGTGTGCGACGTCTTCAGAGGGCCCGGCTGGGTGCGGGCACTGCGGAGGAGTTGGGCCGGGAGGCAAGGAATCGACAGGGACCGCGTCCGGGCTGGGGACTTTGTGGGGAGGCGAGCATGGGCCCCCCTGGAGGCGAAAAGCGGCTTGTTCTTTCTGGGCAGGTTTCTTGGCCCTACATCTACATAAACGCCTTCTGCCTTCATCGAATCTGGTTTGGGGTTGGAGCTAGCGCTTCCCCCCCCTGCCGGGGCAGAGGGAGCCCCACGTGTCCTCGGCTCGCTGGGTGTCGGGTGGCCCTCTCCCCGCCCTGGGCCCTCGGCTGACAGTGGGCCAGGAACCGCCAGCAATGCTTTCTGAAAACCTCTGCTAGGTTTAGCTTACAAGAGTAAGTTGAGGCTTTCCAAGGGTGTTTTCTAAATCTCTTGTCAAAAGAAGAGTAAAGGTGATCTCTTACCTGCTCAGCGTCACTGTGAGCTTTCAGTGTAACTGCAAAATAATTCTGTTCTATGTGTCCAAAGCCTTTATGGAAGCATCTGAGGCTTTAACGTACACTGTACTTACAGCATATGTTCCGCCTGAGCTTTTGAACTACTGAAATGAAAAACGCTTCACCTTCTCAGCAGGTAGTGTCATGGCCTCACAGGCCTTACCCTGGTTTCCTCAGGTCTGTGAGGCTACGGCTTTTAGGCTTCTTGTAGCTCCTAACTGTGGTTTAGCCATACTTATGCTGCACCTTTCATGTAGTGTTTAAATGCTTGAGATGGAGGTCACTCACAGTGAAATCTTGGGTGGGATCTGGGAAGCTGTAGTTCCAGTGACTTCTCCTTGTTTGTCCTTCTCTCCCAAAAAGAATGACTCTCTTCCCATGNGCGCATCCCCCTCCCCCACGAGCCCGAATCCCGCCGGCTTGGCAGTGCCGCTCTCGTCCAGCCCCAGCCCCTTGACATGACTGTGGGCGGCAATGCGCTGCGTCTTCGAGGTGCTCTTCACCTCCTCGATCTTCATCGCGGAGCAGAACCGTCCCCAAACGCCCGCGCCCGCCACACGCGGCCCGCGCGTTACCAAGGCTCCCGGCGCGCGGCCGCCTCCGCCCGCCCCGCCGCGCCATTGGCCCTTGTGGCGGCGCTCTCGATACTTATTGGGCGCGGGGCATGCCTGTCAGCGACAGGGGGTGCATGTTTTTAGGGTCCGTCCACCCGCTTCCGTGTGCGACGTCTTCAGAGGGCCCGGCTGGGTGCGGGCACTGCGGAGGAGTTGGGCCGGGAGGCAAGGAATCGACAGGGACCGCGTCCGGGCTGGGGACTTTGTGGGGAGGCGAGCATGGGCCCCCCTGGAGGCGAAAAGCGGCTTGTTCTTTCTGGGCAGGTTTCTTGGCCCTACATCTACATAAACGCCTTCTGCCTTCATCGAATCTGGTTTGGGGTTGGAGCTAGCGCTTCCCCCCCCTGCCGGGGCAGAGGGAGCCCCACGTGTCCTCGGCTCGCTGGGTGTCGGGTGGCCCTCTCCCCGCCCTGGGCCCTCGGCTGACAGTGGGCCAGGAACCGCCAGCAATGCTTTCTGAAAACCTCTGCTAGGTTTAGCTTACAAGAGTAAGTTGAGGCTTTCCAAGGGTGTTTTCTAAATCTCTTGTCAAAAGAAGAGTAAAGGTGATCTCTTACCTGCTCAGCGTCACTGTGAGCTTTCAGTGTAACTGCAAAATAATTCTGTTCTATGTGTCCAAAGCCTTTATGGAAGCATCTGAGGCTTTAACGTACACTGTACTTACAGCATATGTTCCGCCTGAGCTTTTGAACTACTGAAATGAAAAACGCTTCACCTTCTCAGCAGGTAGTGTCATGGCCTCACAGGCCTTACCCTGGTTTCCTCAGGTCTGTGAGGCTACGGCTTTTAGGCTTCTTGTAGCTCCTAACTGTGGTTTAGCCATACTTATGCTGCACCTTTCATGTAGTGTTTAAATGCTTGAGATGGAGGTCACTCACAGTGAAATCTTGGGTGGGATCTGGGAAGCTGTAGTTCCAGTGACTTCTCCTTGTTTGTCCTTCTCTCCCAAAAAGAATGACTCTCTTCCCATGTATATATAGTGTTTTCTGTGTTTGATTATAAAACTATAGCTGTGTCTGCAACATTCAAGGCCAATGAATTAACAGGGTATGATGCAGGACTGCTGTCGTGCAAAGGGATGGTGCCATCCCAGCTTTCCCATGTGCTGCCAGGGAGAATTGCAAAAGCAGTCCTGTGATGGTACAAGCTAGGAGAGTGGCTTTTAGGAAGGATGGGAGTTTACGGTTCAATTTGCAGAAGCCCAGTGAACAATATACATGCTCTTCATTCCCTTTTTGCC
This sequence comes from Pandion haliaetus, assembly GCA_013401275.1. Classification (NCBI taxonomy): domain Eukaryota; kingdom Metazoa; phylum Chordata; class Aves; order Accipitriformes; family Pandionidae; genus Pandion; species Pandion haliaetus. Next base: position 5,568 of record VYZV01034085.1, read on the forward strand.
TGAGAGCTTCCATTAGTTTTGTTATAAATGTCATTCAGCAAAGAAAAGACTTGGCTATTTGTTGCTTTCATTTTCTGTTAATTGTTCTGTCTGTTTATATTTACATAATGTAGTTTAAAATTGTTAATTGCAATATAATTGCACACATATGTAGTTCAACACCTTTGTAAGGGCATCCTATTATACAACTGTTCAGCTAAGAATTTTTGAATCTAACAAATACGAGCTATCCTTTAAATAATTAAAAAAGCATGTATACTATTGGACCCTATACATCCTCTCAGGGTTGTATTAGTCACAGAATACAAATGCCTAATACGTACTGAAGTGTAGACTTTTTTCTTTGCAAAAAAGCAAATATACAACTTTGATTTCTCTAGTGCATTAAACTGCCGCAAGTGTTGTGGATAAGTCTGGTCAGAGTTCAAGTTTCTGCCAGTTCTGGAAGAATAATTAGCAAGTCTTCCAAGAGCTCTGAAAGCAGTGATGTTGTTAACAGGAGGTCCAAGGGGCTAGGTATGCCCCCCCTAGCAATGGGTGAAATACGTAACGATTTGTTAACTTAGACTGAAATCTGTTCATATGCTCCATGTTATCTTGTTTGATGTTGCAGCTAGGCTTAGTTTTGAGATTGTGGTATTTCAAAGACTAATAATATTTGCTTATTTCTTCTTGTTGAAATTCAATATATAGGAATGTAGATGGCAGGAGTAGAGAATTGCTGTTAATCTTCATTATAACTTAGAGGAGGGATAGAGATATTCCATGTATGTAAAAATCAGATATGCTACATAAGGTCTTTAACTTTAGAAATACTAATTCAATTAGAGATTTTTCCTGATAAAAGTAACAGACAGAAGTGTTAATTGTCTACAGCAATATGATGTCTCAAAAATAGAATTGGAGTAAAACCTAAAACTTCAGTCTGTTAGTGACCATTGCTGTTCAGTAAATAATATCTACTGCCACGATCAAGGTACAATTTTAGTATTGACCTGCAGAAAATGTTATGAAAATTATTTGGGTTTGTATTTGCAGTAGAAGAGGATATTTCAATGTAAAAAAGAACCAGTAAACAATTGTTTGCGTGATAGATGTGAGGCTGGCTTCTCCCTCTTATTTGCTCAAGTTAGTATTACTTAACAGGGTTTACAATCATCCATAAGCTATGCGTGGTTTGGTATAGCCCATTGTATTGATTGTTTTACTCATTCCATATGTTATTTGAGCATCGTACTGAAATTGCAGTTAAAGAGGGGGAGGAGAGTGCATTGGGTGAGGGAAAATAAACAATAAACCTTTAGACCACACAGGATTAATTGTTTATTCCCCAGAAAGAGCAGAGTAAAAGTGGAGCTACTGGAAAGTTTAGAACTTAACTTAAATAGCTTAAATATCTTTTACAGTTGGTATCTGAGTTATGATGCATCAATATGAGGAAATATTGAATGTCAACTGTAATATGATTTTTGTGTTTTTTGAATAGTTAACACGTTAGAGGGGGAGGGTAAAATAATTTCATCGCAAAGCACAAGTCATCTTTCTTCTTTGTCCATGCCACCAGATGGAACATAAGTAGGTTGTTCAACCATTCTGCCGATCTTATGTTATAGATGCTTTGAGTATAATTTAATATTTCACTAGCCAGTTAACCAGAAAAAATAATACCTGTCACTAACAGTCTGAACTGTTATTCCCCAGGTTTAATCAACTCATTTTACCAACGTTTCTTTTGCCCCCCCTGTTTGAGGTCTCCTATTTGGCACAGACGTCATGCGATACCCGATGTGGGAGCTGGAGACTTGAGAGCTGTTTTCCTAGACTAAATGTTTGAGGTTACAGGACATGGCCTAGTTTCACATAAGCTTTCAAATTTCAATGGGACATGCTGAATCCTGAAACTGTCAAATAGTGTATTATTTTTGGAGTGAGAGAGAGTATGTATGTGTGAGTGTGTGAATGACCTTTACATTTTTACCCTATCCCAAAAGTCTGACTTCCTGCCCTTTCTCCCATGAGTCCGTAAACTTTAGCAATTAAAGTGAACACTTTTTAAGGAAGAAATTTGGTATAGGAGAGAAGAACTGGGAAGGGGAATGGTATATTAAGGGGAAAACAAGGAAAACGGCTAAATGCTATAAACTGTTTGCTTCATGAGGGATATAGAAAAATCTGGAGAAGTTGGGATTCTTTAATTTTGCTATGTTCCCTTCTCCATCTTCGTAATATCAAGACTTGTGTGTGTGGGGGGGAACTTGTGTTATTGTGTTTTGTTTCCTGCAAAAGAAGCTGAAAGATTTTTCCTACTGTTCATCAAAGCAATAGGAGTGATGAATCTTAACAAATGCCATCTCTTAATTTTCAGATCTGTAATTAATTCTAAAACTTTGTAAGCTAACATAATGGACCTCTCCAAACAGTGAATAAAAGTGCTTATGTCTCTATCAGATTTCTCCTCCTTGATGTTAGTGATGTAAGTGTATTCATTTCACAGGTACCATGTGCACCTGAACTTGCAGAGCTGCGCCTTAAAATGGTGTGTTGGAAAGTCAGATCAAGAGACTAAAGTTCTGGAGACAGAGGTACATTCTGAGTGGTAACAACAAAACTGTAGACACTGTAGCAAATTTACATGGTGGTTTTTTTCCCTTCCCACTACACAAGGACAACTGCCTTCCTTATCTAGAAAGTTGCAAGGCTTTGCTCTGTCTAAAGGAAGAAAAATAAGAACAAACCCATGTTTCTATCTGACACCCCTCCTTCTTGCAGGTCACTTACAACTATAAGCTTATAAAAGGAATGCCACCATTTTTATGTGAACAGTGGAATTAAATCCATTTTCCTATGGATTTTTATCTTCCTGCTTTATATCGCCTTAGCAAAAAAAAAAAAAAAATCACTTTTTGTCCCATAAGTTCTGTCCGGTATCCCTGTAGTTATTGTCTGAGCAAAATGCAGCTCTTTGTTTCATTGGTAAATTGGGAGTTGAAGCACAATGGGTCACACCTGAGCTCTTGCTGCAGCTTTTTACACTGTGTGGGCCATTGGAATGGGCATCTCCTCTACCTCATTGCTAGTTTTTACAAGAGTTGTAGAAACTTTTAGACCTCTATATTTTGACAAAGCTTGTTGAAAATGGCAGCTATTTTAGATGTTTTAGGAGGACTGCTGGATAATGCAATTCTGTATTCAGAATGCAAATCTGGAATCAGACCTTTTCCCACCTTTTTCTTCTGAACTCATCTAATATTTAATGCTAAAAAAGAATCAAATGGTAGGTAATATGATACAGGGATATCTGTGTGGATTATAACTGTGTAGGGCCTTTTCTTATGGGAATAGATGTATACTTTCCCTTCACTTTGCAAGTACATATTGATAGACGTTCAGGGCAATGAAATGTATATGAGCCTTACAATTTAACAGGAAACTATTCAAAGCCTGGGAACTTGGTCTGAAAAGTGACATTATTCAGCTCCCATGACAGAGCTCCCATCAAACTGAACTATTCTGCTCAAGAAGCCGATTAACCAGGCTGCTCAGTGCATTGGCAGTACTCCTTGTGAGTTCATTTTTTTCCTTTAGGGAGATAGGTGTCTTTCAAATAGCACTGAGTGCTAGGAATGTCTGCTATTTTTTCTTCCCCTGTCACTGAGTCATTGATTCTGTCATCTCGACTTCTGTGTGTTTGGGAAGGAGGGGTAATTTGTACCCAGCTTTAAAGCTCTGCAAACTCTTTCATATAGAAACTGTTGTTATATGAAGCAGCTTTCTTTGTGAGAGAAAGCCTGAAGTTTGTGGAGTCAAAGCCTAAAATCTAAATCTATGATGCTGAGAATAACCTTAGGCAAGTCATCTTACACTTCTGGCTCATTCATTAGTTATTGATATGTGAATGCTAAATACTATTAGCAATATATATTACTGTATAGGGAGAGCAAACTAGCACTGTTCTGAAAGAAAAGAAATCTGTAGAATATAGTGCAAGTCTAGTCTACTTGGACACCTGTGGGAGGTCGTAACACAGTATTGCTTTCTTGGCTTGTAAACAGCTGTTGTAATTTGAAATGGTACTTAGGACTACTTAGTAGTAACTACTGAAAATGCAGAGCACATGTGTTAAGCTTTATTGTGTAATGCATTTGGCCCTGTGTGCCTCCTGGGTTATCAGTAAAGCCAAGTGACTTGAACCAGTGAAACGTGCTCCTGCCTTTAGCATCTCAAATGCTCTCAGGCCTCTCCAATGCTCATCTACCTGTTGTTTTTTGGTTGGTTTGTGTTTGTGGGGTTTTTTTTTTTTTTGTGGTTTGTAGGAGAGCTGTTAATCACTGTTAATAATCTTGATTATTCTTAAACCCTTAAAGGTATGATTTTTAGGAAGCATCCTATGCAACATAAATATAGTTTTACAGGAAAATGAATTATGCAAACCCAGATGTTGGTGATTAAGCGTAAGAAGAGCAAATGATCCAAACCTTGACCTGCTTTTTCATGTGAATTTGCAATGTCCCTGTGACTTTGAAATCAAATCTAGGTACCAAACTTCCAGCAGCACCAGGATTGGGGGGGTATCCTTGCAGGCAAAATGAAGGTGTGCTGTTACAGCGAACGGACTGTGCTAATTAGCAACTCACCCTTCAGCAACTAATTAATTAGTGTGGGCAAGATGAGAACAGAGTGGCGGTGCTGCAGTGGCAGTTACAATAACCCCCTCCCCAGGGGCTCTCTGCAGCCAGTGCTCTTGGCCCCTTCCTCCTGCAATTAGGCCTGGCCCTGGTGAGCGCCAGGCAGACACCTGGGGAGGGGGCACCAGCTGCTGGGTGTGTGGCCATCAAAGCGGGCTGCTTTAATTGCCTTCCTCGAGAAGGCAGCCTTGGAGAGGTGGCCTGGCAGAGGCAGTGTGTGTGGGAGACCTGCAAGCAGGTATGGAGAGGTGAGCTGGGGTGGTTTGTTAGGGGGTTTTCATCGTTGCTGAGTATGTGCTGAAGATGGATTTGACCAATCTTTTGCCTTTCTGGGTCACCCCTCGGGGTGACCGCTGTTAACACGACACGCTTAACATGTATTTTAGCACGCTCCCACGTGTGGAGGGACGTGGGTGCCCGCGCTGCGTGCTGGAGCCGCTCCGCGTGTGAGGGAGGCCGCGTTTCTCTCAGGCTTCGTGTTCCTCCCCACTGTAACCCCGGCGGGGCAGCGACGGGTTTTCCCGCCGCCCGGGGCTGAGGCGGCGGCCGCGGCGCGCGGAACGGCGGCGGCGGGGCCCGCGTTGCCGCAGGGGCGCTGTTGGGACGGACCGGCCGGGTGCAGCGCCGTCATGGCCGCCGGGCCCGCGGCGCCCCGCGTCCTCAACGTGAACGTGGGCGTCCTGGGCCACATCGACAGTGGGAAGACGGCGCTGGCGCGGGCGCTGAGCACCACCGGCTCCACCGCCGCCTTCGACCGGGCGCCGCAGAGCCGGGCGCGGGGCATCACGCTGGACCTGGGCTTCTCCTGTCTGCGCACCGCCCTCCCGCCGCAACTGGGCCTGGGGCCCGGCGAGCTCCAGTTCACGCTGGTCGACTGCCCGGGGCACGCCTCCCTCATCCGCACCATCATCGGCGGTAAGGGGGGGAGCGGGGGTGGCTACCCCTGCCCGCCCCGGTGGCGGAGAGGCCCCTGCCGGGGTGCTGCCGCGTCTCTCGGGGCGCCGCGGCGGGGCCGTCCCGGTGCCTCGGAGCGCCCCAGCCCTCGGCAAGGTCCCGGCTTCCCGCTGTAAGGCGAGCCGGGCTGGCCCTGCCCGCCTGAGCGTGTCTGTGCTGGGGGCTTCCCTTGCGCTAGTCAGGGCCCCGGGGTCTCTGGCTGCCTGGCCGTGCCCACCGAGTGGAAGGCGTGAGTGGGGTGTCAGGTTTTTCCTCAGGCCTCATGACTTTGTTATGCTTCTTCGTAATTGCCCCTCAAATAAAATGCCAGTACTTGTAGAAAAGCAGTTTGTAACTGTGAATTCTTTGGACAGTCAGGCCTGCTCAGTTTTCTGACGCTTACTTGAAAAGAAAGTTTTCTTTATTGTGTACGGAGACCTTGTTTGTGGTTTTTAAGGGCAGTATTAATTTCTATTTTCTTATTTGTTAAAGCAGTTGGAGTTTGATATTCCCTGCGGTTGAGAGCTGTGGCATGCTTGCTGGACAGGCTCCTGCCAAACTTGTCTTGGAGAGACTGGGGAGTTCTAAAATGATAATCTTATGTTTAGAAATAATTTTGTGGATTTTAGTAACTTTCTGTTTTAGTCTTTGTAGATGATATCGGAAGGTTAATCTGGTTTGCATTAGAGCTCATTTAAAATTAGTTCACCTTGTTCTATGAGAAATAACACCTCCCCCTTCCATCTCTTATGAAAAGAGTTAAGAGGTAGTTGGTGCTTGACTAAGGATATAATGGAGTTGCAGCTGCAGGCTGTTTAAAGTAGTTGCATTTACCAACCTGTGACTACAGTGACCTCTGAAAGTTCGGTTCCTATGCATTTCCTCTGCTAGTGTCTTTTTAGTGTCAATTAGGTGGTAGTTTTGTAATGCAGTATGTTTCTTCTCAGCTAGACTGAGGTTGAGACCAAGTTACTTTTCAGGATGTATGGATTAACCCCCTTTTGAACAGATGTTGTATTTGTAAATGGTGTTAGCAATAACTACATTGTATTGTTTGTATTTTGGGGGGTTAGAATAATAAAGACTTACTTATTTCTTGATTTCAACAGCAAAGTACTCTGTACCATTTGTGTGTGCTCTATAGCTGCATGAGAGGAGTGGCTGTGTGCTGGAGAAACCTGTGGTATTTTGGTTGTCTTTTGTACTTTACAGTCAGCTATCATTCTTAAGTAATTGCAAGCACCTGATTATGTTCTAAAGAACAAAGTTTACTTTGGCAAATGGTAACTTTTCGTGGATGTACTGTAGCTAGACATTCCTTTCTACCAGAAGCAACTAAGCTGAGTGGGGTGAACTTTCTTATGAAGAGGACACGGGAAAACTTGGAAAACCAGCTGCTTTTATCACTTTAACACTTATCTACGGTGGTTGTTTTATACATAGGCTTCTTGTTGCTTCCTATGGTTTTTATGAAGAGCTTCAAAGCACTTAGTCACAGCTTCACATTGGTTGAATAAGTTATTCATATTTCCTTATTGATACGCCATGCTGGGAGAAGAAAAAAATGTGGGCAGTGGACTGGACAAGATGGCATGCTAGAGTTTTCTTCCCAGCAAAAATGATTCTTTACAGGTAGCAAATCGGACACATAAGCATGTCAAACTCTCTTAGTTCCAGTTATACAAGACTATGTATCTTAGTGAAAACATTTGATTAGTGTGACTTACTGCAATTCTGTATATTGAGAGTTGTAGAGAAAATGCAGTATTGTGTTAATACTTGGTTTCAAGAGTTAGAAATTTCAGTTTTCTGCTTGATAGCATATATGTATCTTGATAGTGGATTTTTTTTTTTGTTACTGGGTTTAAAAGGTGAAACCTTGGTGATAAAACCTGATCTGTGCCTGTGGGACTATTTAGGTGCTTACAGGTGTAGCGTGGTTTGGTGAAACTCAAACTGATGTATAGCATATCTTGTCTAACAGGATACGTCCTTCAGTGCTTAGGTGTTGCTATTTCGATATTGCCAACTTTTCCAGCTCTTCAGAAATAGAAAGCCAGGCCTCCCAGATAATGATACTTTAAAAATGTAGGTTGTTTTCATCTGCTTCCTAATCATGAGTGTTCAGGGTTCACCATTCCAAGCATTTTCTTTGTAACCAGGAATGCTACTACTTTTTTCTTTTTTATGGAATCTGCGATTTCCCTGTTACTACAGATTTTTTCTATATATAAAATTTTTAAATGTAAGTGCAAAGTACTTCATCTTCCTATGTTTATTCTACACCTCTAAAATACTGCTCTTCTAAAATTGTCCTGTGATAGCTGTAGATGTGAGTTAACCTACAGAAAAGCTAGAGACAGGAGGCTGTGGGAAAGGGAGCTGGATATGAGGAATCGGAGGGTGGAGTGACAACAGAGGGCTCTGAAGCAGCCTTCTCGTATGTTAGTCATGTGCATGTAGCTTTTGCTGGTGTGAAAGTATGTTATTGCATGCTCTTATTGTCTGAAGCTCCCTTTTCTTTTAATTGAAGGTGGTGTAAACTAGTTGGTTCCCCCTTTGAGTAATTCCATCTTATGGAAACGCTGTCTGCTGTGGCTTTATTCAGTCAGGTCTCCCACAAGGCAACTAGCTTAAGGAGTTCCTCCTGAGGAGCTCCTTACTGGCTTTACAAGGGAAGGCAGTGTTTTTTATTTATTTATTTTAAATCTCAGCTTTTCTCTTCCAGGGTGCCATTTTCATTGGTGGTGTCCCAGGATTCCATCCTCTCTGTCATCTTTTCTGTGCTCCCAGAGTGCTCTAAGGGTTAATTGCTTTCCTGTACAAAGCTGATAAATCTGCTTACAGATTAAATGATACTATTTACTATTCTTTTAACATGTTTCTGTATCTAGCTAATTCTTGAAGTGTGTGTTTTTTCATGGCTGAATCTAGTATTGCATTTTTGTCATGCTATACCAGGTGGCGCTTGACCTTGCAAATACTTCTCGCAGTCACTCACAAGATGCTTATTTAGAGACAATACTTTAGGATTAAATGAATGCAGAATATTTCAGCAGTAACCAAATGGAATGGAAAATGGGAGTCGTATTTCATTCTGTGTGGTTACATTTTTCTTGGAATGCTTGTCCTTGAAAACAAAACATATCAAATGTTAAATCAAAAGTTGTTTGGTTTTTTTTTTTTACCTGCATGCTGGGAATTGGAAATGTTGCAGGCAGTTCCATTCAAGATGCTTTCCTAAAGTTTTAGCTGGAAGGTGATAGTCAAGGTTAGAATGGAATAAATGATAGACACTTGACTTACTACATCAGGGCTTTCACTTGTATTTAAAACATACTGGTTTATTCTTCAACAGCAGACTCTTATGTGTCTGATGTGGCAGGAAGGTATTAAGTTATTGTGGATAGCTGTATGGCTTGGACTGTCATATATTTTTTTTGTCTTACTCTTTTGAACAGAAAGAAAAGAAGTCTATTTTACAATAATTTGAAGACTTTTCCTGTGCTGTAGCAGGATGTCGTCTGTCATATATCAAGCAGTGCAACAAATGCTGTATTTATAGCCATTCATAGTTGACT
>VYZV01034088.1:10640-24062 GCA_013401275.1 Pandion haliaetus
GCATTTTAAAAAAAGTCTAATGGCTAATAAAAAGTATAGCCTCCCCCCCATATTTGTTTTCCTTATACCCTCAGACCACCACAGCAATAATCATACTATTAATCTGTAATTACCACCAATCCAAAAACCCTTGAAAGCATTATTCAGTAATGTGACTGACAGCACTACTGATAAGTAAGAACTGTCACTAACCATACACCAACCTGTTAGTTCTTTTGCAGCAAGAGCTTTGTGACTGAGCACTTCTAAACGAGTATCTCTGTCTGACAGGTGAAGACCGGCTGGAAAAATACATCTTACGTTGTCTTGGTTCTGTTGAAAGCAAAGAATTTAGAATAACGTTACAAACAAGTTTAAGAGAAAGCAGGATAGTGAAAGAGGTGGAAAATGTGATATGTTCCACCCATCTCTAATTTCAGGGGAAGTTTCAAGTGATTTGGGGGGGCAATTTTTTTTTTTTTTCTAATCAGTGCACAGTAGAAGTGAAAAAACACACACCTGCTTTTTAAGAACTGAAAACCACAAGAGTCAGATTGTCAACCCTGTTTAATTACTGTTCTTTGAAGGATACATAGATCATTTTTTTACTGAAAAACAACAATAAGTACGCCAAATGGCAAAGAAATATAACGTGCACAGGATATATACATTTAATAAAATTTACTTGCAGAATGAAGGTAAGACATTTAAATAGAAGTTGAGTGTGTGTATATATTTTCATAAAAAAAAAAATCTCACTTATATGCAAGAAATTAGCTTGTAAGAGAAACTGTGCATATAACCTACTTTCCAATGGAGCTTGATAGCGCTCAACGGTTTTCCTCTGTCGAAAGTCATAACGCTTTCGAGTGTCTTCACCATCATCATCTTCTTTCTCTTCACTTTCTTCTGAAGAAACTACTGTACATCGACATAGCATTCAACTGTTTAAGTACGGTTGCAAATTATATTAAATTCAAAATGCACTACACAGATGCCTACAGGTTTTACTATTACCTTCTTGTGAATGACACAATAGATCTGAAAACCTGCAAAACCTTAAGATCAATTTATGCAAGACACATTCCAGAAATTATAAAACAGAGGAATATATACATGGATATTGTTCTGCCCTTGCTGAAATTGCTGGGTGACTTCTCATCAGTCTTAGTAACAACAATTCTGTCATCCTGCTTAGCTAAGATGTGGCTCCTATGAAAACCACTATTTCAGAAAGTCATTTCTTGTTATTTTCAGAAACTGTTTCAAGATTTTTTTAATAGTCTATAGTGGTAAGACTAAGCATGGTAATCTAGCCTCAAGTCCTAGCTCTGCCACAGATTACATGAGCAATAACGGGCAAGTCACAGGTTAGAACTTCCCCAGTCAGAAAATGTCAAATGCATACAGTTTATGCCACTAGCTTCTGTACAGTAACAAAGTTTTTTCATGGAAGATGGTAAGAATGCAAAAAACTGAGTATAATTATCTAGCAGGTTCGTAATAATACCCTCTCACATTAATACCTAGACACCAGGTGAGGAACGTGCATGCTCTGTTCCCATACCTGCTCACTAAAATTAAGTCAATTTTATTCCTTGGAAAGCATTACTCTTTTTTTCCTTCCCCCCAAAAGGTCGCACTGCTTCCTGAATGCAAGATAAGTTGCACAAGTTATATAGAAAGCACATGGAAAACTGAAAAATGATTTTGGCATCACTGCCATCCCCAGTCCTTGGTACTCCAACACTCCTGTCACAAAGGCATGAACTTCTCCGCTTTTCTGCTCCTCTAGTCCTTCCCCTTGCTTCACTCATCTTCTTTACACCAACAATGACACACTTTCTCCACTCCTTCCTGGCATGCTTTTCATTAGAAAAGCTTTTTTTTTTTTTTCCTAATGTAAAATCCCAGAGTTTTCACTTTGATCACAAACTAATTGCCCCATACTCTTTTTTTCCCATTCAATATAGTATATGTAGTTCCTTTCTACAAGTCTCTCATGCCCAACAACCTGAGATCCACACACGTGAACCAAGCCATATAGCTCCTCCCTCCAGACTGCCCATGCCTTATATTAAAGCTGCTCTTACTAAAACCTTGAGTTGATACTCTCCTAACTAGGTCTCCAAATGACAAGTCAGCTGTCCTTCTCCCTTACTAGTCAAATGCCCTGGGCATACTTGATCATGTTTCCTTTTGTCAGTGCCTTGTCCTACCTTGGTTTCTTTAGGTCAGCCAGCCACTGGACTCCTCCTGTGGCTCAAAGTGTTCCCTCACGGCTCTACAGGGAGGTCTGATGACCGAGGTGCGCGCCTGGGAGCCACAGGCTAGGTCTGAACTAACATCAGGCCACAGACTGTTCTCTGGCCTGTTCATGATTAGGAACAAGATCACCCCAGTGCTCACTAACACCTGGACACCTAGCTTGAACCTCTCTGTAAGTCTCCATTGCCAGCAGTCAAATCTTACACAGTCTGTGTAATGTGTACAACATACTGCCCTCAGTGGGCATTACATAAATCACCTCTTACTCAAGTTCTGATGGTCAGACACGTGATCAGGCACAAGGCACGGTCAAGCATACTGACCAGCAAACTACTTACACATGACCAGCCCTTTTTATCCCCTTGCCACTCTATTTTCCCACTCTTGTTCCTCGCCAAATCACCTAAATCCCTCCCTTGTCCCACCTTCGGTTCCTGACCTAAAGGTCCCATAGTAAGTCCTGTGTGACCTGCTTTTCCCCTCCATCCCACATTATGTCCCACCCCTAGGCAGTAACCCCTTAGTCCAAAAAGCAATCTGGAGAGCTCCTCCTGATGATTCATCCAGATAGGTTTCACGCCTGGACACTGAGGTTGACAGCACTGCTGAGACAGCCCTGGGAGGGGCCCAGACAAGGTGGCTGTTCCTCCTTGATTTGGGTCCCTGCCTGCCATTGTGCACCCCTGTGCTCCTCTGGGCTTGTGCAGATAGGACTTTGATGGGCTGATGGCCCTGGAAATAGCCTGGCAGGGTATTATTTGGGGTCCCCCTCCTGCCATTGCCTCTCTGAGCTCCGTTGTAGGCGTGCAGAGGTCTGTCACAAAATCTAACACTGATCGGCTCAACTACCGCCACCTCCTTTACTGTCCTTAAGTACAGTTTCACCCCATTCTGTTCCACCCAGAAAGCTCCTACAAGGATCTGGATTGACTGCCTTAATCACAACTATCATTCACCTTAAAACTTTAAAGTTTTCCCCCCTCACTTCAAACAAAAAGTTAATATGGCCCTTTATGATTTAACCTTATTCCTCACGTTATTTCTCACTAAGTACAGGGATGACAGGTCCTAATTAGAGGCCTGGACAGCAGCTCCCACTGATGACCTGCTAAACGCAAAACCGAACACCACTATCTTCTCCCCTGCTGATTCTCACACTCAAGAGGATCTTTCCATACACATCTGCAGCCTACCTTACTTCCTGAAAATTCTCGCTGTGCTGCTCAAAACTGTGAAAACTGTCATGCTCCTGCTGTAGCAAGATCACTCTTTCTCATTCTGAGTAATACCATCCATTTCTTTGTATTCCCACCTGTCCACAGCCATCTGTTGCCTTTTATTTTGTAAGCATTTTGGAAAAGCACCGATTTTTTTTTTTTCCTCTGAATACCTGTTCTAAGCTTACTACAGTACAGCCCTAGAGTTCATGACTATGGCTTGTAGTGTCAATAGCAACACAGATTTTTTTAATAGATGAAAACCATCCAGTAGGTCAGCTCATCTCAGCTGTTTAAGACAATGCTTTTGGCTAGAGCATAGTAGAAAAAATTTAAATCAGAACTAATCTACAATGCCACCTTGATTATCAGCTATTTCTTCATCAGCTCTTTGGATTTCTTTCTTTCCTCGGGAGTACATATCGAGGTTTTCCTAATTAAAAGAAACAAGAAGGATCAGTCACAAATATGCAGAAAACCTGACATGGGCATATTTGGTGCCTATATAGTAACATCAAGGCACTCCATACACACAGAAGATTAAATTAATGTACAGGAGGAGAAAATAGGAACATCATTCTGGCACCCAGGATTAGTAACAAGAATTTGTGCTCTAAAATAGGGTTTAGTACATGTGATAGTTAAATACTTATCCAGATACAAAATTGAGTCTATCAATCACAGGTTAATAATCCAAGAGTGTGGCAGAACCCAGGAGAAAGCAATTTCTAGCAGACAAAAAAAAAATTCATACAGGCATTTGAGAGATGATATACAAAGTACTATGGACAATTCTGGTTTCATAAAAAAAAAAAAAAAGGAATTCAGATCTAAACAAAAAACTATGAAAGTAGGCGATTAAGATGTTTAAAAAATGAAGTGTCTGCCATTCAAAGGGACAGTAGAAGAACTTAATTCAACAGAGCAAAACCAAGACAGAGCAAATATGATTGCTGTATATAATTTTAACATAAGTTCCTCTAAGGACAGAGGACTACTTAAGCTCACAGGCAAGGCTGACACAAGAACAAACATAGATAAAGCAGACATCAATGAATTTAGTTTTTAGTAAGATTTGAAGTAAAAACCCAAGCCCTGAATCAGCTGTTTGTAAACAATGTCCATTCAAAAATCATAAGGCAATTCAGAAAGCGTAGTGTAAGACATGTATTTCAGCATATCACTGCTATTTCATGTCTTCTGAAGAAGATATTTCCTCCACCCTTAGAGTGTATATGTAGCATGAACATAACAGTAAAATATTAAATTATAATTAGAGAGCAAAACCAAATGTTATTTTAGACTACACTGTTTTTTGGAAGAAGTTATTTCAGCTAAATTAAAACTACAAATAAACAATTTCCCTATGTGAAATATGCTACTTGTACAAAAGTAGTAAAGTAAATTAGTATCTACTTCTGCATCATGGAACACCCCAAGGTCTTCCATCATTCGCCGTCTACGCATCTTCTCCATGTCATCCATTTTTTGCAAGACTGCTTCTGCAGTACTAAGATAAAAAGTTGATATGTAAGAGCAAAGATAGGCAAGTACAAAAAAACCCATTTAAAACAGTACACATAATGAGTATGACATTTTAATATAGTATGAACAAAGCAAGAGTCACTGACACAGCCAAGTTTTTAAACACTACTTAAAAATTAGGTCAAATGTTTATTTTTTTAGAGATCTAAGAACAAGCATTTGAGGATTTGCAAACATACACTGTTTTCAGGTTTATTTTCCCCTCTTGCTGAACACAGGAAAAAAAAAAAAAAATCTGTTTTACTAGGAAAAAAAGAATTCTTAAGATCATAAGTAAGATAACAGAAAGAAATTATGGCAGTTTTTAATAGCACTTAAGCTGCTCTGCATGGTAGTATTAAGTCATTTTTTGTTCACCGCCCTCCTCAGACAATATGTTGCTTATTCTTCTCTTAACTATAATTTGTGTTGATTTTCCATTACTATATGTGCTGGAAAAAACATCCTACTGCTGTTACAGTTCACACACTTTTCAGAAAACAACATCAATTTGGGCTTCACAAAGAGAATTAAGCCATGGACAGACAGGCAGAAACACTAGGACTACTTCACTTTGGCTATAACCAACTTTCCTCAGTATCTTAACTCAATTGAGCATTATAAAAATATTTGTAAGCATGAAAGAAGAGTTAATTAAAAATGAAGGCGCTTCTGATGCTCAGAAAATTGATTTAGAGGGCAAGTTAAAGCTACTGAAAGTGACAACATCAAGCGATCGTTCACAAGACAACACACAAACCCACCCATCCCATACATCAAAGATGCTTTAGTATGAACATCTCTCTGCCACTGGCAATCCCAAAATGAAGACACCAGTGGCCAATTTAAACACTGGCTGTGCCCAAATTCTTTACACACAAAGCACCTTCCAAATACATCCTCCTGCACAAGCTCTCAGACCTGAAAGTCTTAAACAGCCACAAACACCTATTTTAAAAAAACCCCTCAGGTTAAACAGCTTGGCTGCAAAGTACAAAGGCCCACACCTTACATAAATCAATCTATTAACAATAATTACAGGACATACTGGTGCAGGAAGAGGAGGAGACTTTTACCTGAACAATGGCAAAGGAATGTTAGGAGAGAATGCTAACAATGTTCTGCAAGTTCCAAGCCAGGGGATCCTGGTGGGACACTATTATGGAGGGCACCTGCAGCCCAGCAGTTATCACAACATCATATCATATACGTAGGGACATGTAGGGAAGTCTCAGCCTAACCACTGAATACATTTAGCTCTTGCTGCCAGGGGTAACAATACTTTTTTCTGTTGTCAAAAGAAGGAGAAAGTCCCTAGCCAATATTATGCCATAGCACAAAGGCTTGCTAATAAAGCTCATTTTAGTAGCTTTGCAAGATGATAAAAAAAGCCACTTACTTTGTTATAAGTTTGTCAAACAAAACAGATTGATTTGTAGTGCTGTAACGACTTTGTCGAAGCCTGCAGCTTCGGCGGACCTCCAAATCCCCATTTTCTTCATGGACTTGTTCTGCAGCTTTTGCATCAGCTCTGGTTTTCAGTGTTCTGGTGGCTAAAATGCATTAATATATAATACTTTGAGACAGAAAATATGTTATTCCCTTTATTTCACTGTTGCTCTAGTAAAATGTAAAAAAAATGTGCAGTGGATTGATTTTTTCTTTAAATACTGAATTAGAAGTTGCTGTCATGACCACAGCACTCAATTTACATTACTTCTGTTTAAAATACTTACATAAAAGCATGACTTGTATAGCAACTTTTTAATAGACTGGAAAGCCAATCTGATGAAAACAAACATGCAACTTTTGTTTCATGCAGGAGGCAAGTTTATGCCTGTTACTTCTTTCTAGAAAAGTGAAAACAACAAATACCTCTCTCTAAGATGTTTTTACTCCATTCATGTAAAATTGTATCTAAGTTTTAAAAAATTGTTTATGTGGGATTTTTCTTCTTAAGATGCATGGTTTTAGTATGCCGTTTAAGCATGCATCACATCACTTTCTGCATCATGACACAAAAGCTCTAGAAGAGAAGAAATGCCTCAAGATAAACTCCCAAATATGAAAGAACTCAAATGCTTGCTTGCTTTAAAAAAAGATCTGCCCAGTATTTACCACACAGCATCCTTTGCCATGGGTTTGTTACCTGCACTATCATTAAAACAGTTAAGAGAGGTCAGTGAGAAAGTAGTAGATACATCACCATGTTAGTATAAACACAGCTATGATTTGATCTCATCATCACCAACTGTAAAACTAAATTTGAGCTGAGTAAATAACAATTTAAACTGCACAATTAGAATTTGAATTACTACACACTAAGTGTATTACAGGCCCCCTCTTGCATTCAGCCCGTGGATGGCAGAACGCTGCCTGGAGCTAACAGATTTTCCCCACTGCCAGCAAGTGGCCTCACGGCACCAAGTCCGCTTGTATACTCAGCATGGCAATTCAGTTCCAAGGTAAATTGCGGAACTTCAGTGACACCTTCCCCACGTCAGTGGGTTTGTGCATCTCATGACTGAATTACTTTTTAACTCACATATATTATTATACTGCAATATTCCCTCCTATTTGCAAGAGCAGTTTTCAATTGATTTGTGTCCTGCAGACTCCAGAAAATCCATGTTACGAAGAAACCCGAGCTAAGGACAGAATCTCTAGGGCCTAAGAACAGGCTGGAATTCACACTGTGTTGTTCCCAAGCCTGAGAAGAAATAATAGTGTATCTTTCTATTTGCACCTATCTCTCTTCATAAAACTCATAGGAAATTCACTATCTTTGAGATGTCTATTCTCACAACTTCAGCTGATTTTGGCTGACGAATTCAGAAGTTTTTGGGGCCAAGTTAAATACAGAGTGACCAAATGCAATCCTTCTCAGAAATCAGGTTAAAAAGGAATCCTAAGGAATTACTGCTACTTACCTTCTTTATATTCCTCTTTTTTTTGGTCTGGTTTTGGCTTTGCCAACTGCCTACATTAAGAAAGAGGACAGAGGAAAGAATTATTGTATTAGAATTATTGTATAGAAGTAATATATCATATCATATCATGTTGCATTGTATAGTTCTCCCTCACGACTGGGGAACTTCACCAAGTTTCTAATGCAGTGCTCCACATCATGCAAAGAAACACCTGGGGACCACAAGGAGTATTCAGATCCCAAGTATGCTGGTTACCATATGGTTACACAGTTCTTTAAGGACAGGCATTTCCTAACCTGCTAATCTTGAAGTCTCAATGGGGCAAATAGTAACTCAGTAACCGAAGTGGAGGAGAGATCTCAAAGGAGTTGGGAAAAGATGCATGGTTTTTTTATAGAAGCGGAAGACTTTTACAACAAAGAGTGATTCTAGTTCTAAGATACTGGCACTGACATTAACATAATCGTATTCCCCTGCAGATTTTTAGCTGTACATTTATCATGACGTGACTCATTGTGCCTGCTTTCACTTTTCCTTTTCATTCTATAAATTGAACAGAGATTGAACACCTAGAAATACAATACCTCGTAAAGTGTCTTTGATTGACATTTTCACTTAATATTTCCATGCTTTTGTCAAAGCTAGAGTCTGAACAGGGTGGCATGTTTTTTCTCATTGATCTTAAACAGTGTCCATTGAAACATTCAATTTTGCCAGTGGAAAATTCCTAGGAAAAGAAGGAAATAACATATTTTAGTGGGCATGGTTGATGGTTAGACTCGATGATCTTAAAGGTCTCTTCCAACCTAAATTATTCTGATTCTATTTATCTGAATCATGTACGCTGAGCTAAGAAGGAAAATCTGCCTCATTTAGGCAAGTTTATTCTTTAACTCTCCTGACTTGATAGTGGTGCAACTAACGGCAGGTAAGCCGTGAACCACTTCTGCACCAAGAAAGTAGCTCTCAGGAAAAAAAAAACCAGCTTTCAAAGCTAAAGCTCCCCTCTGCTACACTTTTCTTGTGGACAACTGGAGCTTAATATTCTTTGAAAAAATTACTGCAGCAAAGCCTTTCATATAAACTTCATGTTTCATGAAAACCAACACCTTTTATTTCAAAATTGGTTCAGAGGAGCAGTCAAGCTTGACCTTGCACGTCCTGGGATTAATATCTAGTTAGGGGAGTTTTTCTCCTATCTCTGTTCCATTTATAACTGCATTCAGAGGGACATTAAAAGATTTCCTTCAGGAGGATGGCATTTATCCACAGGAAACCAAAGGGAACTAAAGTTACACTTTTTTTAAATGGCTGTTGATCTTGTTCACATTGGTATTTCTGCAAGGAGGATGAGTACTATTCACTTTTACTATGTGAGGAAAGCTGTGATGACCATGAGAGGGGGCTTGTTCAGTTTACAACCCAAAGTTTTATCAAGAGTATGCCAAACTAGAATTCACACTGAGAAGGGCAGAAAAACCACCAGATTCTTCTACTTCTTGACATTAACTTTACCAAGACATACTTCTATTAGTAGTTGATGGAGATGATGACAGAAGCATGAGGAAGGTCGCTACAGGAGGGCAGTGATGCATGTGCAAGGCCCTTGCAGGGCCACGCAGTGGGAGCTGTGGCCACCCACTGCTGAAGTGTCAGCCCTGAGCCACAGAGCTGGGCAATCCTGCAACTGTCCGAAGGTCTTCTCTTCAGACAACCTTGAACAAGCCATCCCCAATGTTCCCCTGACAACTTCTTGTGGTAAGACCGGCCTTTTGACGAGGAGGATTCTAATCACCTTTTCTTCACCACTCATTTTAAAGAGCACCTCCCTTCCTGCTGTCCTCTGGGCTGGTGAAGCCAGGCCTCCTGAGATGCTTCACATAGCTGGCTTTTGAATTGACGCATCTGAGATTAAACCCCTAAAGACATTTTCTGTTTCTTGGATCCAGCGTAGATGGATATAACAAGACCTAAAGCTTAATGAGAGGCAGTCCGGTCTGTCAGTCACCTTTAACATTTTTCCTCTCAAAGGTTTAAGAACAAAATCGTAACAGAAAGCCTTTCAACTTATTTTTAATTTGACAGAACCCTAGGTTTATTTGAAGAAGGCAGGTTGTCATGCACACTCACACACAGGAGTATATAAAAATTTAAATCAATATGTTCAGCATTTGTCAGAGACAACTAGAAAAAAAACCAAAACCCTAGACCAAGAAATAAGTATGTTCTCTCACCTGCAAATGTACTCAGTATTCCTACAGCTGGTACAACTATGGCCGATGTACCATCCTACAAAATCTATAGACATGCCTGGGAACTACCTATAATGTCAGGTTATATGATTAAGGGCTAATCTGCGTCAACAAAAGGCAGTGGGGAAGCACCGGTGGGCAGAGGCACCCCAGTAACACAGTGCTGGGGGAGCAGCCCGGCCCCATTCCCCGCGAGGTTGTCGGTCAGCCCAAGGCCTGGCTCCAGGGTGAGGGACCCCCGCAGGGGTGGGGGGCAGGAGAGGCCTGGGGGGTCACCTAACAGACCAAGTGAGGGCCTCCGCCTAGAAGAGGACTCACTGTGGGGCCCCGATGACCACAGCCTGTCCTGGCTTCTTATTTATTTAAGGGCATTTCTGTCTGTGTCCCCAGGCACAGAGTGCCAATGACGGGAGAAGGGGCCACACCTCCTCACAGCCTGTGCCATCGCCGACAGATGCCAGAGCCAGGGTAGCTGGCAAGTAGCTTAAGTTTTGGGAACCAGGTGCTGGAACGGCCATGAGTCTGGGCCAGATATGGGAAGAGACCAGGGGGTCTGAGCCAAGTGCTGGGGGACAGCCACTGGAGAGGCCATAGGTCCGGGCCAGGGACTTGTCTGTGTCTGCACATGAGGTAACTGGGAGACCAGGCCATCCAGGGCCAGTTACTGGTCTGACTGAGTGTCTAAGGACAGTTACAGAGGGATGGATATACATAATACACACATGACTGCACACGTGGGGTCTCAGTACCAGCAAACTGCGGGCCCAACACCAAATGATACATGGATCCATATTACAGATATGCATGCATGTGTGCGCATGTGCATGCGTGTGTATTTTCCCACTAATGGGTTTTCATCATGATCAGCCAGAGAGGGAAGAAGGATCAAGCCATTTGTACTGTTCATACAGCTACCAGATTCAGCTGCTCTGAACATACAGCACTTTCAAATAAGGACAACTTTTTAAGTAACAGGCTTTATTTCTAAATACAAAATCACTTGCGAAATTAGTCTACAAAGTTGGGAGCAACTCTGGAAGTTTTAGCTTTCTTAAACTCCAAGATACACGACTCATAACCTTACTTTGGCTACTTCTACTTCATTGATCTAGAAGTAAATATTCCTTGGGAGAAATCTTAAAGGTTTGCCATATCAGTTAAAAGATGACTGCAATAATAAACTTCACAAATCTCTGGGCCAAATCCCAGACTGAAAGATTAACAAACACTCTGAGAATGTCAGCACAGATGTTAGAAAAAGGCCAGTATAGTGACCTGCGAGATCTTTCTGTGAAGTATTTCAAATTCTGAAAGCATTTCATATTTTGTTACTTTTCTCATGCCATAGGAAGTGATTAGCAGTTGTTTCTAAAAAGTCTTTCTAGAAAAACTGTGTTTAGCTACCTGGTATCTCTGAGGAATTAACTCTTATGTTGAAGTACTATCAGAACAGATAAATGTGCTTAGGCAACAAGGCTGTGAGCTCTGATGCTGAGGTCCCTACACAAACGAGTCATAAAGGCTCAGCCTAGAAAAGTGCCAGTTTCCACTCTGCTGAGACAAAAAGGGCACTCAAGAGCACACTACCCTCAAGTACACATCACAAGACAACAATCTTATTCAGCTTGGGGATTTACACCAGGGTGATAGACATGCAGATACACAGCTTCCAAAGGGACAGTAGCTGCTTTGGATCTGCCATGGAACTCCTTGGGACTGGAGACTTGGAAGAGGATAAACCCATCAGATGCTGGTTTACGTTAGACTTTCTGCTGTCTGATTCTTAGTCTGTATGGATGAAATGAGCTGAATAACTAGACAAACCGCTTGCTGATACCAGAAAAATTGCAAAAGCTGCCACCAAGTCCTTGCACATCAACGAGTTAGGAAAGAGGCATGAGGACTTTAACATGCAGCTAGCACCAGCATCATCATCTCTGTCATCTAGGGCACTTCTGCATTGTCTCTGCTGTTACAACACTCCAGCAGAGCCCAGCCATCCTACAAAAGAGGTAGGAACAACTCCATGCCTCAAAGCATGAGAAAGGTCTGGAAAAAGGAGAAAAAAAAAAGAAAATAAATAAAGAAACCAAACCAAAAAAGAACCTTACAGCCAGTTTCATAATGATGATTCCACTTTGGTGTCAGTGAAATTTTACTTTTAGCTTCCTCATTCCTGTTCTCCACACAGAGAACACATACCAGCTGCTTTATCTGCCTAACTTTGCACAGCCTTCCCTGGGGTGCAACAGGCTGCTGAATTCCCTGTAGCCTCTGACAACTATTTCTAATGTTGACTGCAAAAGCCAAGCAGTGATCTTGAAGCAGATTCCATGACTGCAAACTAAAAAACAAAAAAACAACACCCCCCCCAAGGACTTCTTCCTTCTTAGTTCAGTAGTCTTGAAAAGAATGGAAAAAAAAAAATTAACCCATACAACTGAAAATCCTTGAAGAGTTCTACTGGAAGGAAACAGAGCCCACTACAAGCATCACTCGAAGGCAGCGCTCCCCTGAAGAGCGGACCACTTCAGAGTTGGATCTGGTCTGCCTTTACTTGTCATGGAAATGCAGGACACCCTGCAGAGGCGAGCCTGACTTGGAAGGAGCAGAGAATAGCTTTAGCTTTTGAAGGCTACATTAAAAACAATGAACTTCTTAAAGTGAATTGGTTCAGTTATTAAAGTAGCAACACTGAGATGCAGATAGGACAGACCACTTAACATCCTTTATAATCATGTAAGTTGTATCTTTTCTACTAGAGTAGACTAAAATTATAAAAAGTTTAAAGTTTTCACCATTTTAGGTTACAGACATAAGTGTTTTAATTAAGTACAAGTTAGCCCCGATTTCTAAACAGATATTTGTTTTTAAAGCATCCAAAGTAGTACCTATATATGCTTGACGAAGGAGCATTTCACAGGCACTTCAGGCCAGCTAGAATGCAGTCATAGGTCACATACTTTTACATCGAGCGCTGTTTTTGATGCATTCTTGTCATCAAAACAGTGAGCGCTCTCTCTATGAGCATTACCACAATTAAAGCAAAGCAGTCCGTAACATCTTTTTAAGATAACTTTTTAGGCAACAAATTTAATCAAAATAAGCGGGGAAGGGGAAACGCAGATCGCACACTAAACCATACGGCGATGTGGAAAGTTTACATTCACAGGGCTGCGGGCGACCAGAGGTTGTGCCGAGCCCCCCTTTAGCCGCAGGGTGACCAGAGAGGGGTGGCGGAGGGGGGGTGGG
>VYZV01034090.1:2226-13517 GCA_013401275.1 Pandion haliaetus
CCCACCCCCCTTCATTCTCAGTTACAATCTATCTTGTATTGCCTTTTGGCTGTCTTTTTTCTATTTTTACTGCCATTCTCATCATTTTTTCTATGACTTCTTCTCTAACTTCCTTCCTCCTTGTCACATGCCCACCCCCCCAAACCACACTACAATACCCTTGCTTCAACTGTTCACATGTATTTATAAACACACATACATCTTTGGAATGTTATGAGATCTTTGCAGCAGAACTAAAGCAAGGACACAGCGAAGTGAGAGCTGCCTAATAGCAGGAACGAGGGGGAGATTCTTTCCCCCGCAATGTTGTGAAAAGGGTGAATTCTAGAAACCAAATCAAAATAACTGTTCCTACTGCATACAGCATTTATTGGGCATTCTGGCTGGCAGCAATCAAAAACCATTCTGTTATTTTTCATGCTGCTGTATCTTAGCAGAACTACAAACAGCCAACACGTTACAAATGTGTATTTAGACTGAAAGAAGCAGCAATTCTTAGCTTCCCGTAACCTTTACAGTCCTAACAGCTAGAAGATTATTAAAACAGAAGTAAACTTTCCCCTGTCCTTTCCCCAATACTATACAGTAGTAAGACAGCACTTGCTTGAAAAAGATACCTGCACATCAGATAGGAATAGATTTTTTCAAAAAGCTACCAGAGAGCTAAGCTCTTTCATGTGAAGTCAGTAACACCACACGGAATATCCCTCCATTCCAAAACCACAGTGCTAGAAACCCAAGCTGCCTTGCTTTCGTTTACACAGCATAAAGCAGAACCATGAAACTATTTCAGGTACATTCACATAAACTTTCTTATATCGCAAATTATCCAGGTACCTCATCCAGGCTCACCTTGCAGCGTTCCTGAGAAAATGTGTACCTTGGTTCCAATAGCACACCACGCTAATGCAGCTATAACACTGCCACAACCCAGTCCAGGATCTCTACGTGGTACTGCACAACATATATAAACCCAGGATAGGTTGGCATGAGCTACTACCCTACAAGTCATTTCAACACACTATAAGGTAAAGCCTATATTTAGGATATACCACGTTTCCTCTTGTTTGATGCTGTGCTGTGCTTCTAACCTGACCCAACAGTCTACTGATAATGAAAAAGAATGATTTCTGGACACAATTCCAGGTACTATTTCTGTGGCTGCTTCAAAATCAAAACAAAAAGAGATCGGAGAGGCTTCATTTGAAGTTTACCAAAATTCACTCCAGAGGATCAAGCACTGGAAATGTAAAGTTTGACTTTCAGATTTCACCAGCCAAACATGTTCAAAACAACTATTAAGGTCTTTGATTTCAAGAAATATAACTTAAGCTGTGATGAAAGAATACAAAGATGTATGACTACCTGCTATCCAGCTGTTACATGGCTTGGTAAATTTGCTGTTCTAATATTTAACTCATTAGACATTACAGGTACATAACTAACCCACAGTACAGATACTGACATACTTGTTTACTGAAATAAAAAAACCAACACAAAAACAGAAAATAAAACATAAAAACCAATTCTTTTGAAGAACATACAAATTATTATCCATGATTAGCAGTGCATTTAAGAAAAGGCTAAGTAGTTTGCTTTCATTTATCTTTTTGCTATTTTGATCAAGACATAAATCTAATCTCATCTATCAAAACTATTGAGAAGATGCATGCTTATCCCCAGCTGGAAAGTGTAACCCCTATTTCCACTCACACTGTGAAATAAACTTTTCACCTTCTTTGTAATACCTGACAGTAAGTGCAAGTCAATACCACAGAAATTTCTCAGAATGATCTTTGGGAAAAAATAATGGAAATTTCAGCATTTAAATATGTCAGAACCATGATTAGCGTGCTTCTGCATAAAAAAAGGTAAACAATATTAGCCAAAGTATCAATTTTTCTTTTTTTTTTTTTTTTTTTTTTTAAAGTCAAAATGTGGAAGCAGAGCAGACCCTGCCCTGCTGGCGATACATGGGTCTCATTTATGACCCACACAGAGCCCCAGAGACAGAGGTGGCTGGTGAAGCTGCCCCTCCAGCACTACATAGCAGAGCACGGCAGGCAGGCCCTCGCTGAGCAGGAAGGCACAGGCAGAACCCCAGCTCTGATCAGATCCCACCACATCCCTGCCCAGTCCAAGATGTGGCCAGCTGCAGCAGAGGCCAACCCACTCACCTTGTTACTGGGCTTGCAAACATTTGGGACTTGTAGAGGGGACTTCCTAACACTGGGAAATGATGAAGTCTTCAATGCTGACAAAGTTTCAGCAAGAATTTGCAGAAGTTCAGTATATAACGGTTTTTCAACATTCCACATATATAGTACAATACAGTATTGTACAATTCTGTATTAAATATAATACTGAAGCATTTCCCACACCATGTCCCCTCTCAACTCCATTAATTCCATAGTATTTTTAAATTAATAGGATTATCTGAAATCTCTAGGTCTCAGAACAACCATGATCTATTTAAAATCAGATTAATTAAGACGGATCCGAGGGATTCAAAACGTCCCACCCTTACTTGGATAACATGCAGTAAATGGCAGTTATTCCAAGAAAATAAAACCAACCTATTACTAACTTCACAGTTATGTCTTAGCCCTGAAATGCATTTAGGTGCTATCTCATTCCAGATGCTTAATGAAACGTAGACAGGTTGCTATTGATGGGAAAACCCCCAACCCTCTCACATTTATAGAAATATTGTGATTACAATGAACAGTCTAAATACAAGATTCTCTCTCTCAAGCTGTAAAATTACTGACAAGAGCAGCATATCTAAAGATACAGTCCCGAACAACACTACCAGAATGTATGGAAACGCATAGTCTGAGAGCAGAGTTCACAGATTTTACAAGTCACAAAGCACCAACACCAAATGCTAGAATTACACAAGCTTAAATGTTTTCGGTTTTTTTCCCAACCTGCAAAAATCCCCAAAAATATGTCTGTGAAGTGAACACAGTGCAAATGCGTAATTCTTTGCAGTATCTGGCCTCTTCATGCAGACAAAAACCTGTTTGGATGTATCTTAGAAGCTGTGAAGGTCACAACTGTTTTCCAAGAAAACAAAACTGCAAATGGTAGCTTACAGGGTAATTGTAGAATCTAGCTATTTTCCCCCTGTACAGAAATTATTAAATGTGCAATACTTAAAACTATGAATATACCAAACACCAAGTATATTCATTTACGCTTTTGCAAGATCTATGTAGATGCTCCTAGGATTTAATACCTTTCAAAGTTCACAAAGATAAGATTAAGCCATGCCATCTACTCACTCAATCATTTATGACTTTAAAAACAAGAAAACCCACAGACAAAGTAGGATCACAAAAAAAAGACACTATTTACATTTGTGATTCAACTTTCAAAGCAGTCCTCCCCCTCCTCCTCCAAGCCACTTGAAAAAAACATTCTTCAAAAGCAGGCCTCTTAAATATAATTAGCTTTCAGTTATCAGATACCTCATGTATGTGATTACAGATAAATGACAAAAGACATCCCTTTCTCAAAAAAAAATCCAAGAAACTCAATGACATCTAAGTTGGAAAAAGAGTATACTTTCCATCTTATTTTCCACCTCCATATTCATTTTAGGCAGAAATAGTATTTCAGCCTAGAAAGTGAAAGTTTCATGAAATGTTACCAGCAAACAAGAGAATTACAACTTCAAACATACATTCCTTCCTGCCACCACACCAGAGGATTTCATAGTTTAAAATGTTTCAGTCTCCTTTATCTCAGACTGCCTTCCCACACATGCCTTCATTCGCTATCAATAAAGTATTTCCAGTTGAGACAACACACTGAAACAGCAGCAGGATCCACCTAATTACATCTGGAGTTTCTGTACACACTGGAAATCATTTTCTACAATAAAGAAGTTAATCTCAGAAATCATTAGCACGCACCATTTGCAAACTTCTTTCACCAAGTCATTTCCCCTAGAAAGCGGCATTCTTTTACACTTTATTGCAAGGTAAATTTTGCTGAAAGTAAATCCCCAGAGTTATTCCTGAGCCAACTACTGCAAAACAGCAGACTGGCAGGAGACGTTTCAATCCTAATACATTTGGGCAAAACTACCAATATGCATTGACATAATTCTTCCTCTAGAACTACTACAGATAATTACATTTACATCCACTGGGTTCCGTTAAGATTAAGTACCTATCTGTAAAACCACTTTCAAAATTAAAAACAGCTTATTATTATATATAAATACAGTAAAATATACAGATGTACCTAAATGCCTACAATTTTTTAGTTATTGAAAAGGGAGATAGGGACTATCAGTAATATGGTATCTGTATTTAAAAAGCTGATTTATCAGTACAGTAATGCCATGTAATCACTGCTCTACCAGGCACATAAATTATTTTACCATATGTCCAATTTTCCCCTTCCACTCTCCACTTTCCTGAAAATAAAAGACTCTGAAGTCTAAATGTACATACTCAAAAGTAATCCTAACAATATTCTGTATTCTGGAAGATAAAAACCGCAGGATCTCGATGGCAAAAAGAACACGCCAATGAGAAAGTGGGGAGAGAACGGAAGGAAACAGTGTTTGCTCACTCTATGGCGCAGTTTTGCAAGTTTTTGTTTTTTAAGAACTAGTTAATAATACAAAGGGAAAGAACTGGTCGCCTCCAGTGTGAACATTAGTATATATTTTTTAAATTGCAAAAGAGCGTCATATAAAGTAAGAAACACCACTTACCTGTCCCACCCCCACTCTCAAAACTTGGTGAACTCCATGTTTCAGCCAGGTTTCTTGGTGGCTATGACATCTCAAGACTAGAACAGGCTGGACCCCAAGCAGTAAGAGCATATTAGGAGGGGCTGAAATTGGAAAAAAATGTTATATACCTCTTTCATATCTTACGTACAGTGAATCATAAAACCTGTAATTGAGTAGGTTTCCACAGCAGTTAATTCTGTAGACTGGAAATACTGATGTCATGGGTTTACTATCCATCATGACCAACAGTATCTAGTTTAGTGAGATTTTGATGTAGTTATTTAAAATGACACATCTTAGACAATTAAATCACAAATAAACTAACCTCCATTTCTCAGAAAAGCCCATCAGTGTAAGCAATTTTATAAAGATTATGGGAAAGCTAACCTTCATGAAGAAGGAGAGAGGAATACAGTTCATAACCCTGAATGCCAAAGGTGACTCATTCTGGGTTTTTTGTTTTACCACAGAACTGGCAAAAATTATTTCCCTAACAAAAAAGCAAAATCATGGAAGCAGGTATCTTCCACGACTACAGAATTTATATCTTTTTTTTTTTTTTAAAGGCTTCCAAAATCTCTCCTAATAAATCCAGAATTCTTAAAAATCAGCATATTCTTATTTAAAAATTCACTAGTTATAACTGAAAACCTGACCATAAATGTCCTATCTTGACACCAAATACCTTAAAAAAGACACAGTGACAACTTTGAGTAAAGTCACCCAGCCTGTCAAAAAGCATAAGGCACAATCTGCACAGCACCTTGTACAGAATTCTAGTCACTTTTCTGTAACTAAGTGTCCTGGTTTCAGCTGGGATAGAGTTAACTTTCTTCCTAGTAGCTGGTATAGTGTTATGTCTTGGATTCAGTATGAGAAGAATGTTGATAACACTTATCTTTTCAGTTATTGCTAAGTAGCATTTAGACTAAGTCAAGGATTTTTCAGCTTCTCACGCCCAACCAGCAAGAAGGTTGGAGGGGCACAAGAAGTTGGGAGGGGACACAGCCAGAGCAGCTGACCCAAACTGGCTAAAGGGGTATTCCATNAGGGGGGGAAGTTGGGCAGGGAGAGATCACTGCTCAGGAACAAACTGGGCATCGATCAGCAGGTAGTGAGCAATTGCATTATCCATCACTTGTATATTCCAATCTTATTATTATTATTACTTTATTATTATTATCATTATTAGTTTCTTCCTTTCTGTCTTATTAAACTGTTCTTATCTCAACCCACGAGTTTTACTTTTTTTCCTATTCTCTCCCCCATACCACTGGGGGGGGGGAAGTGAGTGAGCAGCTGCGTGGTGCTCAGTTGCTGGCTGGGGTTAAACCATGACATACCTTAGGTTTGGCTGAGTTAATTTGAGATGAGGGTATTGCAAAGTACCACTTTAGTTAGTATACAGCCTGACATGTAATGGGCTCTTTAGAGCTCATCTTTTTTTCATGGTGGACATTAACAGTTTTTCTTCTCCTTTTCTTCACAGCCAGTGAGAGAGAAAAGAACAGAATATAAAACAACTCAGTTATACATGCAATAGCTGCAGTATGTCATAGGATAGCAGCTGTTCAGGGAGTTTACTTTTAATGTGATAAGTAAAATTTCCTAAAAAGATAGCTCTTTTGTCACACCCTCAATGGTCCAGGAGAGCCAACCTAATGTCAACAGCAGAAGCGTTAACAACCTGTATTACGTATCAGCTAAGAACTTGAGACTCATCTGTAGCTCCCAATAAACTACCACGAAGCATCCCAGAAACTCTTCAATTAATAATGACTTATAAAAGTAGCAGCTTCTTAAGTACACACGTATGGTTAGTGAGCACCAGGATCTCGTAAGATCTAAAATAATGAATGCCAGGAACTCCAGTTACAGACAACTTTCAATCTCTCCTGAAATAACACCACCACCACCACCAAAGTATAGTGATACAACCAGCTACAGAAATGCATGTTAAACTATACACTAATGTAAGAAAGACCTTAAGAATTAGTTATAGAAGTGAAATCAACAAAAGCAGTCTTTAATTTTGTTCTCAGAACATTATTTATTCTGCCTAAAGATATGAGAAGGAACAGTATTGTACATTTTATACATGGACTGTGGGAATGGGGGGTGGAGAAAGGAAAGGAGAGAATGAAACTTTAGGGGGCAGAGATTACATGAAAGTGCAACCTGATATATTGCTCTATAAATAAATGAATAAATAAATGCCAGATAAGCAGGTTTAAACTTTTGTTTAGAGCTACACTGTGAGAACTTGGAAAAAAATCAAGCAAGCCTTTTAATCTCTTCAAAATGCAATGGGCATCTGATTTGCAATAGGCTCTTTTAATTCCCTCAAAATCAAGAATTGATCATCAATGTCAAATAACTTCCAACAGATTCTTATTTATAAACTCAGGGAGTTCCCCCTCAATACTATAAAGCTGTACTGTGAGAGGACTAGGAAATGCAATATAGCACGGGATCTATTTTCTTCCTCGTGCACTACCACCCTTGGCTCCTCAAAGCTATAGAAAGAAAGCACTTGAACAATTTGAAATATTCATCTAACTTTGAAATTTATGCAAGGCTAATTCTTCTGGCTCCACCACACAAGGAGTACACTTCATTCTCAACCATAGACAACACCAATAGAAGTGAAGATAAGGTTCAGAAACCTGCGGTCACAGAACAAATCAAAATCAGATCTGAGCCTCTATTTCCACTGGAAACTGCAACTAACAAGTTTTGCAACCACACTGAACTTTGATGTTCCAACCCAACCTTAGCCTACATATATTAACCTAACACAGGTTATAAGAGACAGAAAAAAGGAAACTAATCAGCCACTAGTCTTCAATCAAGTTACCTCGGGTTTTCTGGCAAGCACAACCTTAAAGATTTTGCAGGATCAGGCCCCCTTCTCCCCTGCCCAGTTTCCTTTCCAAAGTTCAAGATTCCACCCAGAATCAGCCACTGACACCAAGACTCCCTAGTAATTCTTCCCCTCCTCCTCCTCAAGCCAAAATGTATCATCCTCAGGACTTTGCGGTTTAGCAACCCTTACAAGGAGGTCAAGATATTTTAGAGACACTAGTCATACTGGATACTCAAGTTGAGACCCCTTAACTGAATCTTTTTCAGCACTCCCTCAGTCAGGCCTGTAAACTTTCTCAAACTGGCCACTCCAAAATGATTTAAGGCCTTCTGACTGTTTCAGATATGCAGTTGTGACTTTGTGAATCAAGGACACACATACAGACATGAACGCTTTTGTTCAGTTGGGCATAAGGTGGGGATCTAGCACTACTGAAGATGCCCCAGGTGTTCCACCAGGCCTCCAGTGGCTGCTCCAATAAGTGATGGTCTGTCCACAAGGCACATGCCTCATCTGCTAGGCCTGGGTGACGTCTTGCACATCTGGCTGCTTATCAAATACTCCATGTGTGGACATGAGATATAAAAGCTCTGAGAGAGTGGATTAAATAATTTCAGTGTTCTGATCAACTGAGTGTGGTGGATGAAAAGTCAGGAGGCCTAGTTTTGACAATGACTTGCCATATGAGCTTGCAAAAGCAATTTTCACTCTCCCTTGCTGTTTTTTCCATGAAATTAAACAGGGTGCATTCAGAGATTCAACTGAAGATAAATATAATTAAGATAATCAGTAGCATCTAGCACTTTATCCACTTCCCCAGATCAGACAGCCCCTACAAAGACAGTGGCTATTCATTTATTAAATGTTAGGAGAATTAAGATAATGGTAATTATCTTCTACAAACCAAAATGCAAGTGCTGTAACATGGTAGTTGAAAGCTGTAGGAAGCTCCCGTTACAGAGATGCACCACCTATTTCTACACAGTTCAGGAAGTTCATGGGTTGGTGCAGAATACTTAAAGACATGTAGGTAAGGCATCCAAAGCATCAATCTCTTTACATTTGCAGCAAGACGTATGTCATGAAAACCTGGTAATTACAAGCTGTATTATTTAGGGACTTACAAGTCAAATTAGGAAAACATTCAAACACCTAAGGCAATGTTATGTTCTGAAACTGTACTTTCCAAACAACTAATTTAATTTACTTCAAAATTAGGAGCTATATCCTGGTATGAGACTATATTTCTGAAGTTCAGGTGAAGTAATTTGATTTTTTTTTTGTGTGTGTGTAAGGGTAACATGACAAAAATTACCTTTGACTGCCTAAAACGTCCCAAAATAGAGAAAAAACACCCCTAACAAAATCAACCCTTCAAAATGCAAACAGTACTATTAATTCCAAACAACTTCATTCAGGATTCTACATATGTTTGCTCCATTTAAATCAGTTACAGAGAATCTAGTCCAAAATCTGAAATTTAAGAACATATATTTAACAGCTCAGTACTCAAATCCATGCCTTTTATGTCATACTTCAAAATGACTTTCAGAATCACAGAAGTGAAGGTTCCACCGAAGCACCTCAATCTTTCCAAGAGAAATTATCCAACTTTCTCTGCCCAAGCGCAAATAAAGAGACTGTGAAATTCTGAAACTTACCTGTAACATACCAACTATTTCCACTTTATTAAAAAAGATGAAAGAATGAAGTGTTGATAGCATATTTTCCTCAAAAACTGAGGGAGTGGGTAGGACCATATCTTGAATATACTGTACTCTGTATGTCTGATGTATTTTTTGCTTCAGCTCTGGATCAGATATAGGAATCACCTCTTTAAATTTTGCCGTTTTAGTCAGAAATTCCCTGTGTTTCCGTGACTGTGATAAAGACGGATCATATTCTAGGCATCCAATTACGTCCATTATACATTCCTCGGAAAACATGACTTCAAAAAGTGCAGTTCTGTTCAAAAGGAAAATTCCCTTGATAATTTCATATAAGTGGTGTAATCCTTCAATGTTCTCCAAGTCTTCACACACATGAAAAATTTCTAAGAGCTTCTTAATATAGCCCTCATTTTCCAGTGCTAGTGCGAGTTTTTCACGACGTAACGGTGAAGGCAGTGAAGATGCCACAAGTTCTGCAATTTCTTCTAGGCGACTTAATTCACAAGATGGCAATTCTAGACCTGGTGATGACATATCATCAAAACGTTCTTCCTCAGATTCATCGACAAGGTCCTGAGTAATATCAACAGAAGGGTCTTTGCCTTGAACCTACAAAATAAGATGTGTTCGAGAAAGCAGAGTTTAATGTTTACTGCTACTTGAACGCTTTTTTAAAAATACCATTTCAAATGTCAGACGCTTTTTCTTTGTATGGTCAAAATAGAAGTGCAAATGTAAGTTTCATATTGAGTACAGCTGGTTTGGAAAAGAAGAGATAATGAAAAGATTTCTTCAAACAGAAGGCTTTACAAAATTATTTCTACATTAGATACTTATTTCTATTTATTTTCTATAAAAAAGGAGGATGAATAAGACTTTCAAATGCAAACCATTATTACATTATTGCATAATGCATAACATTTTTCTATAGGCTACTTAACTGCCCTTGAGGCTTTTCAAAACTTTGGCTACCTCAAACAGAAGAGAGAGGCCAGTCCTGATAATTTAATTGTTGTTTTCAGTTCTGGAAAGCTGCAAGTCAAAATCTGTTACTGTGCACTTTCTAAATACCCAACAGAGGCACAGAATCCCCTTAAGAACAGAAAACCCCAAACTAACATTAACAAAATAGTGGAAGCCTGGAGCTGTCAGAAAAACAAGGCACAGGACCTGCAAAGATCTCTCTAGAGATACAACGAGGAAACTGCGGAAAGTATGAATTAGTGAAAAAAGAGACAGATGCTTGGGCACCAGAGTGTTCCAGCTTTAATGACATCTTAACTGTGGTATCTGCTTGGAGTCTGACGTGTCAAATCCAGAAAGGCACTGCTGTGTAGAACAGCAGAAGGTACTGTTCTTTTTAATCTTGAAAATCAGCAAAAAAAATCTGGGAGAAGTAATTCTTCATGGATAAAAACAAGCCTATACTTAGATTAAAATCCAGAATGCTGTTAAAACCCACATACTGTTCTGCTTATACATCAGCAACCGCTTCCAGTGTAAATTGTATTAAAGTTTTCCTTGTAGAAGAAGCTTTAATGACAGAGGAAGCTTAAGATCTTTAAAGTACGCTAGACACAAATACAATAGCATGACCTCAAAACAGGATGTAAAGACACTGGTTTCTTACAAAAATATTAGATCGTTACAGGAGGCTGAGGAAGTTGGGCTTATCTGGGTGTTTCCCAAGAACGTAATTTCCCCTTTCCCCCATTTTGTGTCTGCCCCCAACTTTTGATCCTTTGACTGCTAAGGTTCCTGGAAATGTTTCTGTACTTATTTACGTAACTGGTAAACTCTTGAAAAGACTCATTCCTAAAAAAAGGAATGATCTACACACATGCAATTATTAAACCAGGTTTCTTCTGCTTTATTTCTGAAATCAGTGAGAACAAAATCCAAGAAACAGAGTAGAGAGAGCTAGATGTTCATTAAGAACAGAAAAAGAGAGCACACAGAGAATTAGACAAATTTAGAGAAACCCCACCGAATGTAGCATAGA
>VYZV01034093.1:0-23157 GCA_013401275.1 Pandion haliaetus
ATGTATGTGTGAAATGAAGAAAACATGGTTATTTGTTAGTAACAAGCAGTTTGTCATTATGTTAAATGAGCTGGAAAAAAGGAATTTGAAAGAATTTGTTCAGCTTCGACAAAGTAAATGATTTTTTTAAACAGCAAGAGGTCACAAAGAACATGGGATATAAGTATCACAAATTTAGA
This sequence comes from Pandion haliaetus, assembly GCA_013401275.1. NCBI lineage: Eukaryota > Metazoa > Chordata > Aves > Accipitriformes > Pandionidae > Pandion > Pandion haliaetus. The sequence continues at coordinate 180 of VYZV01034093.1, forward strand.
AATCAACATGTAATGCTCAACATTATCAGAGTGTGGGGACAAGTAGAGGAAAACCAGTCACTAGTTACGGTGATGGTTTGATTTTACACATATATTCACAGAAAATGAAGGAATGATTTCTTCATCCTAATTACAGCATGAAACAAGTTACCTTCATCTACATATACCTGTTAGGTGACTGTAGTGCATGAAGAAATGTACAGGACAGCCAGCCTTGTCCTTGTAGTGTTCCAAAGTTTGGATACAAGGGAAGACGGAGCAAAGGGAAAGGGAAAACTTTCCTTTTTCTGTGACAACAGGGGAAAAAGCTCCTTTTATATTTGTTAAATAAGTGCTCAGCAGGTTGAGGAATACAAAGTTGATGCAGCTGAGGGAGGCAGAGGAGGACTGAGAGGCTTCGGAGGCTACTGCTATGAGAAATAGTTTCAGATTCTCAGGGATAAGCAGAAGAGGAACTATTTGTCCATGAGATGGGTAGGACAGGGAATGAGTAAGATAACCTTGGCTCCGCTCACACTCTCTACAACTCGGGAAGCTTAATACCGCCTTTCATAAAAAAGGAGCTATCCTGCAAACTCTTGCACATGATCCCTCTAATAATCCACCCAGCAAATCCTTAGCTTTGGTTGCCATATTACTTCAAAAGTGAAGGAAACTGCAGAGTTTTCAGGAGTGCAAATGCAATGCTCCCAATCCAAATAGCCATAAATTCATAGGACTATTTAAAACTGTACGTGGTATGTACTTGTGGGTGGTGAATGTAAACATTTACACGTATCTGAATTTGTAGTCTTCCAGGTATGCTTCAGTTGCACTCTCAAATATACAGCAGAATAATAATGATAACATTTGCTTTAATAAAAGCCTAAAAGCTAGCACCTTCTTGTGGGGCCAAAGGCTGAGGTTTTGGGAAACAAAACAAAAAAACCCCACAGAACAAATACTGTAGGATTCCTAAGAAACCTGAGATATCTAGCAACTCCCAGTTCAAAAGGACCAAGTCTGTGTTTTCATTTGTACCTTGTACAGACAAAAGCCCTATACCAAGGTTAAAAGAAAGGCTATGGCAATCTTGATAGAAAATAATTAAATCTATCAGTTTGAAAATCCTTTACAGATTGTATACAGCAGCCAGTGCTCTGTGTCAGTGCACGAGTGCTCCTCAGAAACAAGAACTGAACAATGTTGGCTTGGCCTTACTCATCACAGAGGGCAACAGGCTTGTTCTGGAAACAGTCAGGACTGTGAACTGTAAAGAATCCACCTGCATATTCAGAAACTCTCCTTTGGATGCAGAGAACAAGAGCACTCCTATTCCAGGGGAAAACACACCCTTTTTCATCACCATAGAGAGATGTATCATTTTGTATAACTCATTTTTTTCTCTGGAAGGCACAGTTATATTTGAATCAAAATGCTTGCAATTTGAATGTATGTTCCAAGAAAATAAGTTTAATTGGTTTATTAAATCTAAATAATACAAAGTGACACTAAACACTCAAAGTGATTTGTCTGACTGCTGTCACCAAGCATTGCTACTGAAGATGTGTCCTGGTTTCAGCTGGAATAAAGTTACTTTTCTTCCTAGTAGCTGGTATAGTGCTGTGTTTTGGATTTAGGATGAGAATAATGTTGATAACCCACTGATGTTTTAGTTGTTGCTAAGCAGCATTTACACTAAGTGAAGGATTTTTCAGCTTTTCATACTGCCCTGCCAGCAGATGCTGGGAGTGCACGAAAACCTGGGAGGGGACACAGCAAGGACAGCTGACCCAAATGAACCAAAAGGATATTCCATACCATATGACATCATGCCCAGTATATAAGTGAGTGAGCGAGCAGCAGTGTGGTGCTTAGTTGCCAGCTGGGGTTAAACCACAACAAGATGGATGATAAAATTCATTGAGTTTTTCTGTTTCCTAGGTAAACAGCTGAAGGAAATGTGTCTGTGTTCCTCTATTCTAGCCCTGGGGCATTTTGATTAATATTGACATCATCAAGCTTTGTGCCAGTGGACCAAAAGAAGAGTAACATATTCTGGTGACTAATCCAATACTGACAGCAGCAGGCAGCCTGAATTCAGCATAGAAAAATATTTTTAGTGGATTTCTCCTGAGCCTAGGACTGAAGCCAGTACTTGGCAAGAGTCATCACTCACCGGACAATCAGCTGTAACTCTGAAAGCTTTTGAATATATGAAACAATATTTCCTTACTTTTTAGCACCTCACCTTGCACAATCAGTTTTAAAGATAGCTCAATTTTTTAATTCAACTTCTTTGGAAAAACCAATTATTTAGAAATCTCTGCCACTCTGCAGTGTTGAGCACATGAAGTTGTATGAACAAAACTAAGAAACACCAGCTGTGGTACGCTTACAGAATCAAAACTGCATGATTTTCACTAGAATTTAGTGGCCTCCATTTCCTTCCTTTTCCCTCCCCCTTCCCCTTTTTTGCCGACTCCTTGTCATTCTTGTTAGGTTGGAAGTGTTGTTTAACAAGAGCAGATACTCATGGGCAAGGCAGATAACTCACCCTTGCAACCAAAAATTATGTTGGTGGGAGACAACATGTTTCTGGGCTGTGCTGGTGGGACTCCACTTTTGCGTGAACTAGAGGAGTTGGGTGTAGCCAGTTGCTTTGAGAAGAGGACATGGTCTTGCTTACACAGTGGAGGAAGAGAAACCAGCATCCCACACTAACTTCTACAACTGCTGTATGTCAGAGCTGCAGTCATTTGGAGGAAAGTGGGGGTTTCATGTCATGTTCTTCCTCTTCATGCAGGTAGGGAGGTAGAGAAGATAGGAAAAAGGCTAAGCTTTGGCTTTTTCAAAGTATTGTTTCAAATGGAAATGACCTGGATTGAGGAGAAAATAACTTGTTATGAGGAGAGTCGTCACATGTGCTTTCCTTCCTGAAGCAAAAAGAGAAGCCATGAAGACAGTGAAATGTCACAGATTACACTTACTTCCCTAGGGTGATCCTGGATTTTGTAAGTTCTGCCCCTGTGGAGAGAAGTGATGCTCAGTCCAGTCACCTAAATATCAACCATGAAGGGTGAAGGAAAGGACCCGATTGAATTGAATTAAAAAGCAGCAGGCTTTTGGGTGACATACCTAAAAGGGAACAATACCATAGTTCCTTCCAGCACAATCCCACAGCTTGCTGTAGTAGGGTCTCTAGCTGAAACAACTTAGAAATTCATATTCATTGGTAAACAGGAAAGAACCTAGATGTGAGCTTCCTAGCCATATGTACTATTCCTGAGGTAGGCGAAAAAAAATAAACACTTAAAAAGAATTTAATTTCATAATATGCTTACACAGTCATTCATACATCATGCAATTTTAAAACATTACTTACAGATTTTCAATTAGATTTCTGTAAGCAATGCTTGATATCATTTTACTTGAGTATGCAGCCTGTATTTGTCTGCATAATATAACTTAAATATCCAAATTCAATTAGAACTCAATGTAAATATTTAAATCCAATTATTACTAGCAGGCAAGCACACAGATAAATATTACCAGACAACGTCATTCAAAATTACACATAATTCACTGCACTTGGAAGACAATCAGAGTTTATATGAGCTTGTGAGTTCTTTATGCAATAAAATGGGTACCAAAATTAGCTTGCACTACCACACTGTAGGCAGGTTATCACAATCAGCTAGCTAAGACCCCATGTGGCACTATGGATGGGTAGCATCAGACAGCTTTCCTTCTCTCATTTGAAAGAATTAGAAACCAGGCTCTACTGCTATTCAGATAAATGGTTCTGTCTGCCTGTCTGACATTTGTTTTTCTGCTAGAGATATTTATGTGAAATCACTTTAAAATCAGGCCAAGGGAACGAATGGGAGTCAGCTGAGAGCAACCAAACATTGCGTAGTTTGACAATACATTTTGGGTTTTTTTCTTATCTATGCTGGATTTCTTCCTTCTGTCTCACCCCAAAGGCTGCTTCTCTGAAACATCCTGAATGGTGGTTGAATTTATGGTTATGCTGATCTCATTAAAGAGCATTTGTGACACAGCTAGAGCATGTGAACCAGTTTCTGCTGCCAGTGAAAATGTTTGGGACACAATGAGAATGAACCCTGTGTTATTGCAGTGGGTGGTCATTTTAAATACATAAGTGATTTCATGGATCTTGGGAAGAAGAGGAGGGAATATTTTTCCTGATGCTTGCCACTGTTGTATGCTTGTGTGCCAGGTACAATTTTCAACCTTAATGGATTGATTTTATCAGGTTTTAGGAATAAAGAACTGATCAACAGTTTAGGAATAATTTTTTAGGAATAAAGAACAGACATATGTTTCCTAGAACATCTACATCCACTTTTTAGCCAGCAGCCACAACTCCAAGCCAAAGTCATGCTACAATTTCCTCCTGTGAAACACTTCTCCTTCTGATCGTACACACAGAAAAAACTAAGCTGCCAATTCCCTATGCTAGTGAGCTGCGTGGAGGTGATGCTCTCCAGCCAGGTGTTTCCCATGCCCACCTCACCAGTTAGAAGGCCTGACATTATTTGTCTAAATCTCAGCACATTTAAGTCAGAAGGATAATCCACAAAGGAAAATCAGCAGGGAATTGCTTAACGCTGTCTCTCTGGATACCTTCCAGGTTTGGGAGGTTGGCTGCTGTGCTGGTCAGGGCTCTGGCCTTAAGGACCTGGGCATGGGTACTTTTCTGTCTGGCTGTAATTTGTTAATGATGAGGAAGGTGGTAGGTGACTATCTGAGGTGGCTAGCTAGCTCATTCCAGACTGGCTTGGTATCAGAGGGATTGTAGCAGGATGTTTCCTTAACAAAAACTATTTCATGATTTTTAACTCAGGGATGTCTAAAACTGATAGTTATGTCTTGGTTTTAACAAGTTGGCTTTAACAAACATATCTTAAAGAACAAGGCTAAAGGGCAGAGAAGCTTATTAGGCAGGTTTCTTTGTGGACTTATTGGACATAGAGCTCAGAAATGAAGAGCTCAAATGTCAAGAATTCCCAAATGTAAATTCTAAGTTAAATAAAATCTAAATGAGCCGTACCTCTGTTAGTTTCATCTATATTTAAGTACAAAACTATTATCATATTTCAGTATCTTTAGGATTTTTTTTGTACCATTGACAAAATTAATATTCAACGAGTACAACACAAGCAGCTTTGCATAAAACATGTCTACCCAATCCCACTATTGCAAAGACTTTACAAATAATTGGTATTTTAGATAACATCACATATGGTATTTAATATGTAAAATCTCAGATCTTGACTTGATTCTTGACTTGCAGTGAGTGCTTCATAACAGCCAGCCTTACAGAAAGTCTTCTTCAGTCACTCCAAAGAAAAATTTGATCCTCAAAGGCTCTATGTTTGAAATTCTGTTGCAGTTGGGACAGGCAAGAAACTCTTGTCAATCTCACTTACTCTCTGGAGCAAAGCAATTTTCTTCACCATTTTCTTTGAGAAGCAGCTTTAGAGCAAAGAGAATTTATTTTGAAAACTGCCAGAAATTGAAATGGAAAACTGTGGCTGGTCATCTTAACTGGTAATGCATTACTCCATGGGATGTATGACACTGACACAAAGAGGACTGCTGTTTTTTGAAAAGGTGTAGTGTGAAGCCTGAGAACATAAAAGATATGTGCTGGAGAAGGCAAAAAAGCACTTGAGTGGGAGTGAGTATGCTCACCACTTCAGCAGAACGGCTTAGGCTGTGATTGCTGCATTTTAAAATTCCAAAGGGGAGAGTAATAGAGCAAGTTAAGCATGGTCGGCATGTTAAGCAAAATCAGTGCATGTGCAAGTTAGAGCACTTGCACTGCTCCCAAAATACCACCTTGAGAACATGACAAGCAGTAAAGATTTCTGTCTTTATACTGCCATAGACTTAAAGCTTTGAAAATAATCTGTTTTGTATGACTGTAACCACCATTGTGATCAACTGAGCTGCATACAAGAGTTCATGCACGACCTTTTGTCCTAAAAATACATGCGTCTGTCATTTGAGTTAAACAACAGATTCTATTATCTACAACAGTAGCAGCAGGATGGCTTTTATTCAACTTTCAGAATGACATAGTAGGCAATATTATGAGAAAATAATATTTCTATTTCCTTATATGAACCAATGTGTTGTAGCAGGATAAGAGGGCACTATATATATATTTTTTTAAAAATTCATTTTCTGCATAACAGCTTTTCCTTTGGGAGACTCTCATATATTTCATGCAAAGTTCACATTCATCTAGAGGAATGGTAGTTTTATGGCCTAGAAGATAGGAGATGTGGATTCAGTTCTGATCCCAGATTTTCTGTGCATCACTTTTAATGTTGTGGTAATAGTGTGCATCGGCTGAGAGAGTACTCTTCTCTGCATGTAAGAATACGTAATAATTTGTGAAATTATATAATGTTTATTTTTCACTGGGCTAAAGGGTAGAACAGTGTGACTTTTTACAGGAGCCACTCTCCTCTCCTGAAGTCAATAGGATGTAACTGTTCTAGGGTATTTCTGAGGCAAGCTGGAAGGGAGGGGTGACAACCACCAAAAGTTCCCCCCCAAACCACAAGGTTGTCTGGAAACACATGGAAGTCTGGAAAAGACATTTCATGGTGCATCATGAGCCCTTTCACTTGCAGGAGAGGGGTAGGGGCAGAGCATCCCACTGTGCAGCACAGCCTGAGCCCCGCACTGGGGCCAGGCTGGGGACGCGGCACTGCAGAAGGGGGAGACATCTGTACCACCAGCCTGACCACCCTCCCCACACAGCCTGCGCTGGGGAGCTGAGGAGAAGCCACCACACTGCCCTGGAGAATGGCCATTGCTTGCTTCTTGAGTGGAGCACAACTAAGAGAAAGGCTAAATCTCTCCGAGCTTTGTTTGCCCTCCTTTCTTCTTTCCTGACAAATTGCTCCTGGTATCCCTTCTGGGTCTTGCACCATTTTAAGCTGCATGTTCGCCAGCTCCTCTGTGGGCTAGTAAATTTGATTATTGTAAAGAATGCAGAAACATTCAGGAATGATTGAAGTAGAAGGATTAGGACTTTAAGAGGAAATTGTATTGCACAGACCGCAATGAATCTTAGAGAAGGTGACACTGCTTGTATGTGAATTACAGCCAACTTTCCAAACTAAACTATACTACTCATAATCATCAGAACCCATCCCTCTAGTGAAAATGAGTATTTTATATATTAAAGAGGAAATATTAAGATTAAAGGCAAAGGCAAACTGGAATGACATTACCCTTACAAGATAAAGACAAGCAGTTTTTCAAAGAAAACTGAATCTTTCAATCACAGATGTAAACCAAGTCCCGAATTTAAGCGGAGAACAGAATTGCATTTAATATCTTAGCCGAAATTTCACTTTGGATAGATTAGTGTTCAGCCAGCAGAGATCAGAAATAGGATTGGAACCTCAGTACTATATATCTAATTTCACTCCAGGAGAATTACAAAAGCCTGCCAAGGGGCAATTGCTTATATGTTGAACTTGGATACTATTTTTCTCCAGACAGTATTCTCCAGTGCCGCAGATATAATCTAGTGGTGTTTTTTTCCAAATTTTTATCAGATGGAATTAAGAAGCTGGTAGAATGAAAAAAAGATCACATCCAGCTGAAACTGAACACTTGCAGCTTAGGTTTCCTCTTTAAACAGTACTGTCCTGCTAAGTGCCAACAAAGTATCTGACATGCTGAGCGTCTACACTGGGTTATCATTGCTTCATAGCATGTTGTCATTAGCACCAATTCAACTTAAGCATAAATAAGGCCTGTCCAAATCTGGCTTTTTTTCCTTTTCATGGTGGTAAAGCTCTTGTCTGTTTTATCTAAATGATTAGGCAACTAGACACATGGAAGTTGGAAATTAGTCTTATGTCTCTTAAGTGAAATATTTCAATAATCTTAAATACTTTAATAATCTGAAATTGAATAATTAACCCATTATTTAAAATATGGTCTAATGATTTTGAAGATTACAGTAAACAGTATCAGAAAAAATAGCAGGAAATTGAAGATAATGTGAAAAGCATTACAAAAAGTACTAGTTAATAACGGAGCTACTTGATTTAATTTTTTTCATTAAAAGCTATTCTTTCTTCAACCCTGCAAAGCTAGTGGCAAAAGTGTCCTACACCTCTTCAAGGTGTAGAATTTTAAGACAAGAGATTCATGAGAAGAAAACATTTTGTAACCATACTTGGATATAAGCAGTGGTGCTCAACCTGGGTCCAAAAGGTTAAGAAGGCTGCTCTTCCCACCCACGGAAATGAAAATGAACTGATTTTTCTGTTTTAGACTTGATCTTAAGGCATCAAGTCAATGGGAATATGCTGTAAGTGCACAAGGAATTTGGGCATGGAAAAGGGAGAGCATAAATAGGAAAAGATGATCTCTGCAATTATAACCCACTGATCTCTATTTAGTTTTGAATGGTTTGCTTTTGTAAGAAAGACAAAAAAATGAATAATTTTAATCACTTTATTTCTTGTTCAAAATACATATGAAACAATTAGAATAAAATTATTTCAAATGAGTTCTTTTTCTTGTCTTTTTAAATATAAAATTATCACAAACTGTACACTTCATAACATCTTTTGAGGTTTCATTGTTACATATTTTTTTCAGAACTGACAAATAGATTCACACCTTCTAGAGAATACATTGTAAAAATACTGAAATGTGTTACAGCTCTCAAAGGCTAGTGCAAAAAAACCCCATTGACTATCAGTAGTACAATTTTATGCTGTCAAGTTTCACAAATGGCCATTTAGCGCATACAAAAAGCCAGTAACACAAGTTCAAAAAGTTTTGTTTTCTTGTCTTTATAACGCAGAAGCCAAGGATATTGACTTGAACAATGGCTAGGTATCAAATCACAGACTTCATTTAAAAAGTCACATCATGAACACTGAATAAAGGGTACTAAAACAGTCAGGTATTTAATATTAGATCTTGGTCAGCCAACACCACATAGCAAGAAGAGACAAAATCTTAGAAGAACTCTGCAGTTCTTTGTAAGCTACATAGACTTGGCAACATTTCTGATCTAATCATAAAGATTATTTTAAAGGTAGGGAGTTCTGTTAGAGTTTGGGCCAGTTAGGGCCTAATCCAGAACCCCACATTGCGACAGCAAAGATGCTTATTCTGACAGGCATTGTGTTGGGTGCTTTCTTTTAATATTTCAAAACACTAAGTGATTAAATATTGAGTGTTTCGGGGGGTTTTTTTTTCAGCTGTCAATGTTTCCTGTGGCCAGGAACTCCAATATAACTTCCTACCTTTTGAAGCATACACCCTGGAGAATGCCTTCCCCACAAACAAGCATATACTAGAAAAACATAATGTTCCGTGCTGAAGAAAAGATGTGGCTAATTTCTATATTCTACTTTTCCTGCTTCAGTTCTCATGAGGACCGTACTGAAGCCCGTCGGCTTGAACACAGTGCGGACTACAAGCTCATGAGAAGAAAGGAGAAGTTTTTGGGACTCCCCTCGCAGTGGCTAGAGGAACGTCTGACTGGCATGCAGAGGAGCCAGGGTTGCAGTCCTGCTGCCTAAGGTGGTGAGGACTGGAGTGAGCAGGACAATGAAGATATGCAATTTGGCTTTGCCTGCTCTCATCCAGGCTAGCGTGGCTACAATGGATGTGGTTGTAGCACAGACTAGCCATGAGACTCCCACATCATTCCTAGCCAGCAAAGCACCTGAGCGGCCACTCTGCTCAGGGTGTGCGCCCGAGCCATCGTGACTTCACACGACTCGATTAGCAGGTCATATTTAAAAAAATTTCACATGGTTTGCTGAACAGAGGCCCTCATGATCTCCACCAGAAAGGGGAGAAAGCACAGGTCAGAAGTGCGTCTCCAAATCACGACACCAAGAGTGCCTACTTGTAGGGTAGAGAACTAGCTATATCCCATCCTTAGACATGTGCATTTAAGTCCAGTGTATCCTACTGAGACTACTCACCTAAATAGAGAAGAATAGAAAGAACTTAGACTCACACTTGGAAGAAAAAGAAACAAGAAACAATATGAAATATATATCTATACTTTTTCCTTTTCTTGAGAAATAGTTTTCTATTTATTTAACAAAAGTAAATTTTGTTCAATATTTTTCCATAGAAATATAGAGTGAAAAGAAGTACTTTATATGGTATGTGCAACAGGACTATCTAAATGTTACATATTAAAGGTTCAGTCCATACACACACCCTCTGAGCTTCAATAGCAAGATGGAATCCTGTGGAAAACTGTAGGCCACTATTAAAAAGGAAAAATCCAGCAAAAATACCTCTGACCTCCATGTCTGACTACAGAGACCAGACATTTTTATTTACCAAATCAGGCAGCTGAGGCTCATATTTCTTACTAATATTAGTAAAATCAGCATTTGCAATAATAGTTCATACCCAAGAGATGCACTGAAGACTTTTAATATAGTCTGAATTGTCAGCAAGCCACAAACATCAGACAGGTAGACATAAGAGAATTCATCCTGCTTGCCTTGAGACTCCTTACTGGGTTAATTTCATAAGATGCTATGATACATCATCACATGCAACCTGATGCAAAGCCAACTGAAGTCAACAGCAGTGCTCCTGCTCGATTTCAGTGGTGGGCTGGTCGAGTAATGTAATGCTGTGCTTTGAAATGAAATGACATATTAAAAAGACCTACAGAGTAATTTTCCTGGTTATATTTAATGGTCTATTGCCATGATATTAAAAAAAATATTTTCATTTTAATTAACACAAGAACAATTTTCATATAAAGTAGCAAGTGACAGACCTAAAAGAAAGATCCTTTTGAAAGCATGTTATAAATCTTGTATATTGGAAATAAGGTAATGAATAGATTTTGGTAAGCTTTTGTAGTAATGCAAAATATATAAATGTATATTGTTAAAACTACACCTTAAAAGGCTGAATTGAATCAATCTTTTTTGTGCTATATTATTTCAATAAATATCAAAGCTACATTAGATACATTTACCATTTTGTGTTTTTCTTGAGATAGCCCAAAAAAGGGAGGTTAAGTATTCTATTTGAAAAAAAAAAATCACAGAAAAAGCAAAACGTTTTCTCATCAGCTTCTTTATATTTTGCTGCCACAGATATTTTTGCTGAAAGACTTTTATATTTTTTTTTTTGCATTAATATTATTTTCAGTGCATGAGTAGATTGGTACTTTAGTACCAGTTTTTGCCCTGCTAGAGATTAAATTATAAAGTTTTGTTTTAAGAAAAATTTTATTTTTAACAACACTACAGAAAACAAGGCAAAAATTTCTAAAAGATGCCTTGGAATAATTTCAAATCTCTTTTCTCAGAACAGATTTCTTATTATCAAGCCCTCTTTAGGTAGGACTGCTCTTTGACTTCACAGGCTGTCCTGTTTCTGGAGGGCATGAAGAGTCAGACCCAGGATTTTAGACATTAATCTGCAGAGCTTCTCTGAAACCTGGCTATGACCTACAATTGTCTGTCTGCTACTGGCAAGTAGATAAAGTGCAATAGTGCCAGGCTTCCTTTCAGAGTAAGACAGAAAAGGTCTAGCTGCGCAGATTCAGTTGCTGGCTAAGATAAAGCTATACTTTTCCATTAGTGATTTTGATTCTCTGGCCCAAAGTTGCCTTGGTGGACTAAAAACTGAAAAGGTTGTAGCTTTAAATAAATGAATCAAGTTCTTGTGCTATAAGGATAATTAAGATCATTAAATATTTACACTACATAAAGCTTGAAAGGAATAAATACAAGAGTGTAAAGCGCTCTTTGGAGAGTCTACGTAATCTCCTTTTTCATTTTCTGTGGTAGCCAAATCTCCATTTACATAAAGAAGAAAGACACACCCATCCACTCATACCCATTTGCCAAAAATAATTACAGCTAGCAATTCTATGTCTTGTTCAACGATGCAGTCATTTCCCTCATAACTATTACTACAAAATTAAGCCTCAGAAAGCTGTGGTGAGGGAAGTAATGGTCCTCTATTGATCACTGATTTTCAGTAAGAGGCAGACACTCCCAGGGTGAAACAATCACAGTACACCCAGTACTATGTGACAATTTTGGACAAAGGAATAAGAATTCATTATTCAGCTGAACTTCCATGAATGGGAAGAACAAGAGGAAATGGGATTTGTCTGAAACATCAGTTCCAGGACCCTGTTCACACACAAAGACCTGCGGGATATTAAGTGAGAAATACACCATAATTATGACTTCAGTTTTGTGAGTCATTCCAGAATTAGCACCTGCAACAGCACAATGACTCGTTCACTATTGTGTGACATTAGTTTAGGCTTGACTTGAAAACAAAACCAGTACCTTGTGTATCACAGCAGCATTTTCACAGGTGTTTCCTACTGGTAATTCAAGTACTGATTGTCAGAAGCTTTAAAAATGTGAAGAGGTGACATTATATAAAAATTATTTTTCACCTATTGGAGATTTTCAAACTTATGCCAGGTGCGAATAAATAGGAGGCCATTACAGCATCTGGAGAGGAATGTGTCTGAGCACATGCTGGCAATATGCTTTTTTTGCCTCAGTTATGCTGCAGGAGAAAGACCGGAGCGGGGGGATGTGCCATAAGCAACTACGAGTGCTCTTTGCACTATGAATCCTCTGGGATCAGGATCTCTGAAGTTGTCATGAAATAGCTGTACCCTCATCCTTGCCTTGGTCTGTCTTCAGTTATCCTTTCATGTCAGGCTTTCTGACTTCACGTATCCAGGGGAGCAGCAGGATTTCACAATTCTCCTGTAATTATGCTGGGCTATGGCACACTGTCTGTGTCTGTCTGTAGTAATTGTAGTAAACCAGTCTGAATGAATTTACCACTTTTCTTTCAGTCTGTGAATACTCCACTTCATTAAAAACAGAATGCTATTGAAATGCTTAAGCTTAAATATGTAAACTTAAATATTTCAGATAAATGGATTTGAAAATAACAGTCTATATGCATATCTACCCTGTCTCAAGCTTTCCCATCCATTAATGGGGGTGTAACCCAGCCTAATTTCTCTGTAAACTGTAGCGACACCTTGCATCCCAGCCTGCTCAGACATAAATCTTGTCTGTTGTGAAACAGAACTCTTGATCTTTCCTATGCTTTTTTTTTCCTATGCCTGCTTGGGTTTTCACCATTTTAGATGAGATTCATTTTTCAGACTGGCTGTAGCATCGGTAGAATCTCCCAGGCCACCAGGATGGACATTAACATTTTGAAAATCTCACTTTCTTGTAAGAGGCATTCCCTTATCAAATATTTTCTGCCTGTTCATTTTTTCCCTACAGCCTACTTATTGAACTCACCTAATTCAAGACCAATAGCCAAGTCAACATATTGTTTTCATAAATTATTCCAGAGCAGCTCCACTTTCATCACAGCAGCTATGTGACTTCCTGCAGATCTAACTTCCAGAGCACACTGTCTTGACTTATGTGTCAGGGAGTCAGTATGTCTTTCCCACCAGAGAAAGCTTTGGTACTCTGATAACCCGTAAAATCTGTATTTATATTTATTAGTTATATTTTGACATGGTTGATATTGAAGGTCTTCAATAGTGCTAACACGGTTCACCAACATGGGCTTAGCAATACAGAGTGCTGTACAAAATGTCCTCCCTTGGATCAGTAAGGCACCAGCCTTGTCCTTCGTATCAACAAAGTGAATAGTCCTCATGACAGTACAGTGCAAAGCTTTAATTGATTTTTCCTGTTCTGCAAATTTAACACGCTTTGTGCCCTTCCAGAGGCATTCTCCTTTCTGAGCCAGTAAAGAAGAGGTTTCCCAGCAACAGCAACATATTAGAGGTACTATCAGATAAAACATAAAATCACAGCCCTGAGCACTTGCTATCATCAAGCATCCCCTAGCACTCAGAACAAGATTGAAGGTGTTAGTTCCATTTTCCTGGCCAGATTCCTCTGTGATATTTAAATCCCACCTGCAGTTTGACCTTCTCTTAGAGTTCCAGCTCTTGGTTTCCTGCACGCTGTTAAAAACCTGCCAGTTTCCAGCTGGGGCTGAGGAAAAGGGGAATTGGGCAGGAGATATTTATTCATTTGGATGAGTACACAAAAGACACTTTTTGAAGTTAAGGTATTATTTGCCTTGGAAATGGCAAATGGCTCTGATCACCACCTCAATTAACTCCTATGCCTAATGCTGACTCTTCAGGAACACCCCCTTTTCTTCCTGCTTTATAGTACAGAAAGAAAGGACAAGTGATAGGAATATTGTAATGATTATCAGTTTTGAAAAGAGGCTTTTCATTTCAGAGTGTTTGCAGTTGCATTGAATAGCTGTGCATCTACTGCCACATTTTCCTTTGTCTTTCTTAGCTCTGCGGTCTGCTCTGTGCCATGATTTAGCTATTTTCTGACACCAGAGAACTCAGTTTAGACTGGCAAGCCTCAGAGGCTAAGTGATAGTGAATCTTGAGCAAAGGGTTAAACTGAGCCTCAGCTGTGGTGTGAATGAGAGAGAAAACTTTCCACCAAAACATGCATTAATATTTCTGTCATATATACTATATTTTAACCATATATTAGATGGTCTAACATTGTATGAGCTTTGTCCAGAAGTCACTCACTGTCTAATTAACATGTAAATCATATTTTAAGACCTACAGAAATTTCAAGCATATTCATTTGTAGAAATAAAGTCATATGAAATTTTCAGGTCAAGGAACTGTCACTCAGTACAGATTTGTCCAGTATTTATCACAAACTGAAACATATTTCTGATTAGGCGCAGATGTTCTGTTGTAATAGAAGTGCTAAATAATAATGATTATACATTTTGCAAGTGCAAATACTTGTATGTGCAAATCTAGGTTTTTGCATGCTCTAATAAGATGGTTTTCAAATTTTGCAGGCACATTTATGGATCTCTGAAAAATTTGACATTTTCAGCAGCAGAACTCTGTTACTGAGTTCTAAAATAGTTATTCACCCTTCTTTTAAATGTTTACACACTTTAAAAATATAGTAAAATGATTTCAGATGTATAAAGCTTGTTAAATTAATGGAGTGTAATAAAAAGTTAGTATATATAAAAGTTTATAAGACACAAGCAGTTAATTGATTAAAACGATATAGCAAAATAACCTTGGAACTACACTACCATGTATTTGTTGTGCATCATCATGTTAAAAACTTTCAAAAGGATTACACTGAAGCCAATTAAAAAAACTGAGAAATAGGAGAAACGGATGGATCAAGTAAGTCTTTTTTTGAAACTTAAAGTTTTCTTAATATTGCTCAAAAAATGCATCCATGGAAAGAAATTGGAAAGTAATTGCTTTTTCCCTTGGAAAAAAATCAACCCAGTGAAAACATTTCATGTTTGCTCAAAATTTTTTTCAACAATATTGAATGTGGTTGTGATTCTTTAAGAAATATGTATAGATTTGTTACTTAAACATAAGAAGTCAAAAAAATTCCATATCTTGAAGAAATTCTGCAGGGGAACTTTTGTCCTGATATGCTAAGTTTTGTTTTATCTTAGTGGTTCTGGCCACTTTCTCTGTCCCTGACCAATATACATATCCCTGAGATATGTATATTGCTCTTTTAGTGCTTGCTAGAAGGAAAAAAACCCGACAGGATTACTGATTTCTAAATGCCTGATGATCATAAGGGACCGTGGAGAAGGGAAGTTCCTTCTCTGACAGCTCTTTGTAGAATGAAAATGAGAGATGAAGCCATGCTACACCTTTTGGACAAGACCCCACAGGTTTCATATTACCACTTTCTTAAGGCCAGGAGTCAAGAGTTCAGCACTGCAGACAAAAGTAAGGGTCAGGTCGCTACTGCTTGAACCGAAGCCTAATACAGACAAAGGTGCTGGGGAAAGAGATGGTTACTTGCTGGGAGAGCGAGGGGAAGGGCGCTATCAGCAGAAGTATACAATACAGTGATCTAACATTGAGCTCATGGAGTACAAGATGTGCCTTAGATCTTATTGAGCGTATGCTCACCTATGCTACTGTCTGCAGTGCCACTAGAATCCTAAAATCTACCTGTGGTTTAGGGTCCTACTTAACATTTTGCATAGACCTGATAACAATTTTATGGTTGCTTAGAGCAAATCTAATGGTCCCTGAAAACTTATTTAATGTGGGGAAGGGAAACAATTGCTTGAAAACAATATTTACCCAAAAGACTGGAATGGCTCATTAGATACATTTGTAAGTGGGCTTTTTCACTTTACAGTGCATTATTGAAAATAAATACAAAAATTTAACAGCTCCCCTGGAACCACTTAATCCATCATGTACTTTCACTGTACAGTTCTGTGGTTTACTGTTGTGAATTTATAAAAAACTCTGCAGTGCAAAATACAATTCTTATTAAGTACTGTTACTGTTTCCAGTAAATCATTTCAATAAAAATAACTCAGGCTTTTAGGAATGTGAGTTTTTCAACCTGTTGTAAAATTACTACAATATATTTTACACCAACCATTTGCCAGATTTGATTTTGCTCAAATTAGGCTAATGTTTGTGGTATGGCAGAAATATGGATAAACAACAAAAAAACATTCAGGATGGGAGCAGGGAGTTTATAACTTCTCCAAATTAAAATATTTTAAATTTCTTAATAAAGACATCTATAAAACAACATATTCTTTGACTAAAAATGTGCTAAGCTTCTACTTGGTGCTTCTGTGAGTATGCTCAGGGAGTAACTTATGAACCAGGCTCTAAAGCCAATGGGTTGGTTATACTAAACAAATACCCTGTCTTTTGAGAGAGCTAAGCAAGCAGTGGAAAAAGTCTAAAAATTATAATCTTTTGCATAAATTCTATTAATCACTAATAAGGGACTAAAAATAATTAATTAGGGGATTATTTTTGAAGTTAGATGTCCTGATAATTTTGCAGACTGATTTCTCCTAGGTGCAGAGCACCCATAAATCAAGTTTAGACACAGAAGTCATTCACTATGTTATTAACAATACCAAAAATAACACAACAAGAGGGCACAAACTGAGCTATTATTCCTTTGGTGTTTGACAACAATTTAAATTTGAGAAAACAAATCTTGAAATACCTTACTACTTATGATGAAACATACAGGATACTCATAGAGAACAATGAAATCGTTATAAAGATGTCACTCATTGCTGAACACTTATGCTACATTTGATTGTGAAATTGTTAGCTTTTTGGATATTAGGTGCAAAAAAGTGCAAAGAATATTTAGTTAACTGTTACAGTACCACATTACAAAAAAGTATTTTCTAGGCCACAAAGGCCACTGCTGATATAATTTATATTAAGATAAATGTATACACAAAATAGTTTTTCAATCTCCACATATATATGTATCTCTCTCTCTATATCTGTTTCTATATCAACCTTGCAAAATCATGATGAAAATGATCTAGGCCACAGAATCTCATGGTGATAACAATGACAGGAGGAAAAAAAAAAACGACAGAGGAGAGATTGTTCTCCTGTTTAAAAAATTACTCACCAGAGCAAACAGAGGAATGAAATTTTGCAAGGCTGCTCTGTATTTATGGTGATGAAAATACAATCTTGAGCAGGGAGGATCAGTGTACAGCATTACCAACCCTCTCTGGGAAAAACTATGACTGTCTAGATGCCATGAATAACAATCTGGAACAGACATTTGAAAACTTGGGCTGGAGCCTTTTTTTTTTTTTTCCTAATTTGTAAAGAATGTCTGAAAGATTTATTTATTTATTTGCTTGCTTGCTATGTTTGTAGGCACAGAAGGCAAGGTATAAAACCTGCCTCCTTTTTTGCCTTAGAAACACCTGCAATGTTAAGACCAGCCTTCCTAACTTTCCTGGAGCAGTCAAGACACTTCAAAGCATATTTCACTGTCTTAGAGATTAGCTAGTGGAATAGAGGGACTGGATCTTCATAAACATATTCTGTGTCACCAGGCCAAACTAGCCAAGCCAAAACAGATCTTCAGAAGTCTGTCTATACTGCCTTTTCCCTTCATAACTAGATTAATTCTCACAAATTCTTCCAGTATGGTAAACCAATCTTCCATTGGCATTTTTCTTGTGTATGACACTTTTCTTCTGTAAAAACACTGTTTAGGAAAATACCATCTTCTCAGTTTTCTTTATACATGACAAAGATACAAACAGAGCCGTCACCTCAACTTTTTTCTATTTGCAATTCAGCTTTCAAAATCTCAGTCCCAATCATGCAGTCTTTGCCATGGTCTTTGCAGAAAAGAAAAAAAAAACAGAAAAAAGAAAAGAAAATAACTATTCAATTGAGGTAAATTGCAGTGTTAAAAAGAGCTAAATCCAGAAAATAATATGTAGTTCTCTTCCATTTTTTAAAGCAGCTCACTTCAGCCAATAGTTTTTGCATTTGCTGTCACTGTGTATTCTAATAAATGAGTTTATTAGTTTATAAATTTGCTACATTTTAATTTCTCTCTCCATATATTGACACAAAACATATCTCAAATTCATATTTAGCATATAATTCTAGAGACATCCAGCCAGGGACCAGAAACTATTCCACTTGAGCTATGCACTTACCCAAAATAACTTCAGAGAAATCTAATACTGTCACATTAAATCAAGAATCAGAAAAATGTTGTGCGTAACTGAAGTTTTGACCAATTTTTTGAACAGCTAAAATGCATTAAATCAATCCCTTTACTTCAGAGCATTCTCTTATCTACAGTTTGACCTGCGTAAAGACCAAGTAAGGACTGCATGATGCCAGCAGCAAATGGGCTGCTCCAAAGGGGCTGGATGCACCTCATCAGGAGACACCTACACCTCTGCAGATCTGCATCAACGTCCACACAACTCATAGCAGACACATTAGCTTTCCACAACGATACCCGTACATGCGCTGTTCAGTGCCACGCAGAGACATCCGAGCTAGCTCTCCATCAGACGGTGGGCAGCTGAAGCAAAATAGCCGCTGAGTACAGCCACCTGCCTGGGCGCACGTGCCTGGTTGTTTTGCTGGACAGGCTAACGAGTTCCTGCAGGGGCAGCAGGCATCTTGATTGCTGGAAGGTTATAACTGCATAGATCCAGTTGTAAGACCTGTTCCATAAAGGCTGAACTAAAACCCAGTGAAGCCAGTAGGGTCCTTCTCATTGGCTTCAGTGGGCTTTTGATCAGCCCTTCCTCCCTGCCCAAGGAATGAACTGATTTTCCAAACACTTGTAACATGACAACAGTTGTTTTTTCATGCAACATTCAGTTTGAAGTGTTATCTTGAGAAGTCATACAGGATTTAGTGCAATTTAGAAGAAATGTACCACATGAGCTATATATGACGATTTGTTCTCCCTCAAAAGAATTAGGTGTTACAAGCTGCAGTGGTTTTGAATTGCTTGAGGGATTTTTTTTTTCTGATTTCTTTGTCTACGCAAAGATATAGGTCATATCAAAACACTGCTTGGATATAACACTGGGCATAGGCCAGCAAGAAAACAGGTGAATGAATTCGTATGAGGAAGGGTTATATTTGGCTCAAGTCAACTTCATTCATACATTAAGAAATTATTATAAATTGTAGTATAAGACTTAGAATAGGAAAAATGTATTTTAATAAAAAAATATGGATACAGTTCATCTGTGGAAGCCAAACCTTCTGTTTATGTAGATGTGAGCTACAAGGGAGCTTTGGACACTGAACACGACGAATCCACTCTTGTTCCCTAGGGCGTAAGCGGTGGTTTTGGTGATGAACAAGATCCCTGGCTATCAAAACTGGTTGCTCGGCCAGGTAACTGCAAGAAAAGTGTTAGTCTTACAAATGTCATCATATCTGGCTGTGCATCACACTCATTTCAGAGGATGAAAGACTCCCTCAGAGAAGAACCCAAATCACATCTAGACACTTTCTGGATCAATGACTCTGGCAGAACTAATAATGGAAAGAAAATTCTTAAAATGACCTCCTAAAAATGCTTCTGACTCATTTCACAGAAGTGGGTTTATTTTGCTGATCAGGGGTGGTACCTCTGACTCCAAACATACATAATCCAGAGAGAGACATGAACCTCTAAAAAGAGGCTTCTCTGCAGCATTGACTCAGTTTCCTTGCCCTTACACTCTTCTTTAGGTGTTTTACTGCAGCCTTGCCCTTGGGCTTTTTCTACCTGTCACTGGACATGCTGTGCAGCCATGTGCTGGGGTGGGGTGGGGAAACATAACAGACCGTGATGCCTCAGACAGCAACTCATTTTTCTACAGAGATTGCTTTTGGGAAGGGCTAAACAGCGTGTCCTCTGTGTCCCAGAACACGGCCTGCTGCTTCTTGAAGCTTCGATATGAATCTTTCTGAATCCAAAGCTGTGAGCATTTTGCATACAGAAAACTGGTAAGATGTGGCCACAGCAGGATGAAGAGAGAGTCCAAGCCCAGGCACTTGTAGGTATAATCTCCCATGCATTTGGATAAGCTTCCAAAAAAGTGTCTGTTTGAGTAACTCTGAAGGTACCTGCTGGTACGTTGCCTCAATTTAGCCTAATTAGCAGGCCAGTTTCAGATTCATGTTTTTGCAACACCACTGTTCATGCTAAAGGTTTTTGAATAAGAAACGATTGCTTTAGAAATACTTGCAAATGGTCTCTTCTAAGTGGATGTCAACTCCTTATCATAATCTCAGGAAAATTTAAATGTCTTAATTTAATCTTACAATGCTGTGAGTGCATCATGGAAACTTTTGAAATGGCACATTTAAGTAATCAATAAACCCATGCAACTAGATTTAGGTTGTGCTAAGGATCTTATAGCTGCTCCATAGATGCTGCACTGATTTTCATGATTCTCAGAAGCACCTAAGTGTGACAGAGACAAAAAAATTCAATATACTGAGAAGGAGAAAATTTCACTACTTCTTACCTCTACTAGTGGATGCCAGTGAGTTATTGGTTTACGTGGGTAAGCCAACATTTCATTCCAATGATCTCTTCCAAGCCCTTCAGCATCAATTCCTGTCCGACATACCCCAATGACCTCATTGTGCCCTACTCTGAGAATTGCAGAGAGGCAGAATTTTTTTTAATAAAAATAGTTTTAATAACATCTGATGTATAATTCTGTTTACTGTTTTAGTGCAGCACAGAATACATGCCCAAAGTTTTCACATTATTTATTAGAGATATTAGTTTTAGTGGTAGTATAGCAATATTAAGTTCTGTAATAGTAGCATCAAAAACCTCCAGCCACTACCAGAGTGCTTCTAGCAGTTATAAAAATAGCAATGAAGACTTAACCCTTGCCATTAAAAGGTTACAACTCAAAAGACACAAGGACAGAAAAGGACCATAACACACCAAATGAACTAGAAGAAAAACATGCTTAAATTTTGTGGGAGAGGAAGGTGAAGAAAAATGGTGGGGAATACATTTCCTGCTGCAAATCCTTCAGACATCCTTTCACACTATATTTCCGAGCTCTAACTGTTGTGGTCACTGGAACTTCAGTCGAAAATGTGAAAGGCAAGTGGCATAGCTGTAATAGGCTATACCTTAATACTTCATACTCCTGGCAGTGCCATAGACTTATTGAGGGACTCCAGAAAGCAATTTTTCTGTACATTGCCTATATGTACCTTATAATAATGGTTCCTAACTTCCTCTTAGCAAATGCTTTGAAAGGAGCGGCTAAAGAGGACTGGAAGTATCCAAGTTGCCGTGCTCTTTTGCCCCTAATGACACCACAGTGCCCCTTTCACATCTGACTGAGAAAGTCTTCCTGACAGAAGTTGGAGCATGATCAGAAACCTGATGGCAAGGAAAAAACAATCTGAAGATTCGTTTTACTAAATTGGACTTTCACTGTTTATTTGCCCTGCAATCTCAAGAGCTCATTACTAATAGCACTTGAATGAAGCAGACTTGGCTCAGGCATGTTTTTGTCAGTCAGTGTCTAGTTTAACCTGCAGTCCTTGAGCCACTCTAAGCAAGATTCTCTTTCTGTCAATTATAGGTGAGGACACAGATAATTGAGGCTCAGATATGTTATCAGTGAGGGCTGAACCCAAAGGTTACAAAGCTTCTTTATTGAGTTAACCTAAGAATTAATTATGACTTAATTCAATGAGGTAATTAACATCTAATTCTTTTCTTAGTCATCCAAATTTTCTTTGATTTCAAATACCTGCCATTTAAATAGAAATTAGAGGTGTGAGGGCCTTTTTTAAATGGGGAGACATACCTGATTTATAAAGGTTTTACATAGTCCAGCCACCAGATGGGGACAGAAATGTATGCCAAGGCTAGTGGCCCATAAGAAGATCGAGCCATGTTTCTTCCTCATCACAGTTATTGATAACACAGATAAAATGGCCTGAGCTCTAAAACGTGTGGAAGCTTTAAACCTCTTCAGGAAAACACCCAAAAGCTTTACCTTTTGTGACACTGAACCTACTTGAAAGTTCAAAGAGGTGGAAAGCAGTTGTTTGCAATGATAAGGTAACTTCTCGCTGAAGATTAATGGTCAGAACGCAAACNCATAGTCATTCAAATGTGTAGCATAAAGCAGTATTTTCTTGTAGGAATGTCATATTGAGAAGACAAAAATTTAGGAAGATTTTAATGACCCTGGCAAACACTGCTTTCAACATGCTGTCAATGCAAAGGAAAGGTGTAGGCATTCTGAGCAGACATACTGACTGCCAGACCAAAGATAGCCAGTAGATCTGAACAGNCACTGCAATGGAGAGGCTGACCTGGTCCCCATTCTCTGGAGGGATATCAAAGATGATGGCCTCGTTATAAACTGGATTGAGCGTGTTCTTCTTCGTGGTCGTTTTCCGCTTTTTCAGTCTTCGACCCTCACACATCAGTGACACTTTGACATATGGATCTGAGTAACAGATAATCAATTGTGTGCATTTGGACGCATAGTCATTCAAATGTGTAGCATAAAGCAGTATTTTCTTGTAGGAATGTCATATTGAGAAGACAAAAATTTAGGA
>VYZV01034093.1:24627-37084 GCA_013401275.1 Pandion haliaetus
ATCACTGCAATGGAGAGGCTGACCTGGTCCACATTCTCTGGAGGGATATCAAAGATGATGGCCTCGTTATAAACGGGATTGAGCGTGTTCTTCTTCGTGGTCGTTTTCCGCTTTTTCAGTCTTCGACCCTCACACATCAGTGACACTTTGACATATGGATCTGAGTAACAGATAATCAATTGTGTGCATTTGGACGCATAGTCATTCAAATGTGTAGCATAAAGCAGTATTTTCTTGTAGGAATGTCATATTGAGAAGACAAAAATTTAGGAAGATTTTAATGACCCTGGCAAACACTGCTTTCAACATGCTGTCAATGCAAAGGAAAGGTGTAGGCATTCTGAGCAGACATACTGACTGCCAGACCAAAGATAGCCAGTAGATCTGAACAGGGCCTGTACCCATTGTCCTGCTGCTTCCATTTCACAACCGTGAGCCATCACACACAAAACCCAACGAGTTCTTATTTGTCCCCTTCCTGAATAGACTCTGCCTTGTTATTTAAAAGAGAGGTAGATTCACCTGATGCGCCAGTTATATCCATTGCTTTGAGATTCCTACATTTGATGACTGTTAATGTCATTCTCCCAGCAGTAGGCAAATAACAAAGGGAAAACATGATCTCACCCAAATCTATGCTTTCCTGAAAAAGAAAAGCAATGATTAGAAATCTGACCATCCTGCAAACAATTCAGTTCAGATCATGCAAAAATTAGAATTCCTTTTTTAACATGGAGAGACTTCCTTTACAGCCTCAGATGCTTTTGAAGAGGTGACAAACAATTTTCAGAAATGATTTCTATAAAATATGGAAAGAGTACCAACAGGATAATATTTTAGTGACAGGATCTAGAATTACTAAACTGAGAAATTACAACAAAAGCAGAGCCAAAGCTTTCTGGATTCCCGATATGTTTGTGTTGATTCCACACAAATGAATTCACAGAGTCTGCTGAATGTAGGATGTCAAGTTCTGCTCTTGAAAAAACTCAGACTCCATCATCCCCAACAGAAAGAAATCTGGTGGGATATTTAGATGACACACATTTACACGCCTTTTAGCCACTGGAATTCATGTAGGAGATTTATTTCTGTGCACAGGTATGCGTATGAAAAGTTTATCCTGTCTAAGTGCTTTGAAAAGATCAATGTGCTTGTAAAAGTTGCTAGCTTATCGCTCTTACTGTGCTTTGAGGGGTTGTTCTCTTCTAGAAGAAAAGCAAAGTAAAGGAGTAGCACCTACAACTTCCCTGGCTTAACAGCAACTTTTTGGAGGATAATATACTCAGAAAGATGGATAAGGTCCGTATGAATCTTAATAATCCTCACAAAGAGATAGTTTCTATGTTGAGACAATGTGCTATGAATTCATGCAATATGATGCTGCTATACAGTTCAGATGGTACAACACTTGAGAAATGTAATCTAAGGAAGAGAGGTTCCATCAGTTCTTATTTTTTTGTTTTCTCATAATTATATAGTTATTCTAATACCACAAAAGTTTAGTTGTTGAGATGTTAGTTATGTTCTAAATTGTTCACGTTTTTCTAAGATTTTAAATACACCCTCAAAAAAGCCCAAAGAAAATTGCATATTAAGAACAACTAAGGATTTTTAAATATGAGCTTGTAAGGAGCATGTGAGGAAGTCACTTCTGTAAGGCAGCCACTCTCAAGCATGCTCATGTGATCTCAAAGGACTTTTTTTGACTACTACTAAAAAGCTTATTTTTAATAACTCAGCTTCAGTATTTTATCTGTCAAACCTACAGCTACCCCGAGAGTACAAAATTTGTTTGAGAACTGCTGGATTTATGGTACAGCTGTTCTAGCATCAGAAGGCAAGCATGATATATTTTTAAATGATACATACTAAAATAATGATTGCTGTATAGATGACAAATGCATTACTTATAGTTATGAGACAGACTGGGTCTTCTTGTTCACATTTTTCAGCTGCTTACATGAACAGTTTTATTGACTTCCTTCGGGTTAATACTCTGTCTAAATTGAAATAGGTACTTCAGATCTTTCTTGAGAAAAGATGGACTTAATCACATGCTTCAAGGTTTTTGTCTTTTTTGTTTCCCCCCCTCCCTACATTGCAGACTTTATATTGAAGAATGCAGTTTTAGAATAGCTTTGAATTCTGTATCGCACTGTTAATAAAATACTGACTTTTGTGTAGGTTGGTCAATTCACATGTTCAGTCATTTTGCTGGGATTGAGTTCTGACAATTAATAAATTGATAAGCATGCACTTGAACATACACTGTGGCCAAATTTCATGCTTGTCAGGATTTCAGATTTCTCAGGATTTCAAAATTATTTAGCTCATTCAGTCCACATCGGATAAATACAGCTATTTGACATCTCCTTAGACCAACCCCTTACTTTGCCACACAGAGCACAGAATTTTGGGCCACAGAGTACATTAACAAACTCACTTTTCTATTTCAGAAAATATAAACAAAACTTGAACAAATGAAGTGTAATTCTTTCACTCATTTGTTAGTGGCAAGTGCTCTCTTTATATTTTACAGATTTTGTCATATCTGAAATCTGTTTTAAGCACAGCTTCTGTTACTAGCATTACTTTCTGAATTCAGAGTCTGATTGTTGTTCCTCATATCCATATGTCAAAGAGATCTCACTCTTTTGTTTGAAAAGGAAGTATAGTTCCCCCACATTCAGTGCTTCAAAGTTTAAGGTCTATGTTGAGAGACGTGTTGAAGATGGGTTTGATCATAAAACACAGTGGGCAGCTCATAAAAAGGACTAATTCTTCCTTCTTCAGAGAGATGATTTGTGTAGGTGAATAGAGAAAAAATAATTTTTGCAAGATGGAGCATGAACTTGAATATTCTATTATTTCTTTTTGAAGAGAAATTGGATAGACACTCAAAGGTTTGGCTGAGCTCAAATGATAAACAAGAATACAGACAGGACTATTTACCATGACTTAAATACTTTAAAAGAAGCGTTGCTCAAAATACTTGCAAAAATCCATATGGTGGTTACTCTACCATACTTTTTTTGAAGAGCAGAGAAAAGCATCAGTGTTTAACAAAATGGCAACCATTTGAGGCTTATGCTCAGTCCTTTTTCTTTCCTTTCTGAACACCATGTACTGAAGTTATATTGAAAAAGAACTTGGAAAATCCCCTGCAATTAAACCCAGTTTTTTTGACCATGCAATGAATAAGACAGATGCCTTAATGCAAAAACAAATGCTTGGACAACAAATAAGGGGAATCTTTTTGCTCTGCACAGCAGACCCTCCAAAGGGCAGATGTATTGAAGTTACCGGAGCTCTGTAACCTGAGTGTACTGACTACTCTGAAGTGGTAAGGGATGGTTTTAGGATTGGGAAAAGGCTTTCTACCAGTCCACTGTTTATGCAGGCATTTTCTGACACCTATGACTTATACCTGGAAAAAATGTGGCTTCTGCTGCCCTGATATGTCTGATTTTCTTATTGTTGAACAACACTTATGTTGCTCTATACACCATTTCAATAGATAAATCCTACAATAGACTAGAATAGGTATTATTTCAAATAAACACTCTTGTCTATATCAAAGACATTTATGAGTCACTCACTGTAAGATCAAAGGGCTAGAAATAACATTAGTAGTTACACCATTTAACTCTCCTCCTGGTGGAGAGAACTGGCTGTCAGAGTGCCACCAAAGACTAGGAGTTCCCATGGTACTCAGGTTGAGTTAAAATACAAGTTCTTTCAGAATCCTTTAAACAACTTTGACAATTTTATCTTTTTAATTTAATTTGGTACTAGTTGTGGCATCTGATGTTTGTTGGCAGTTTTGTAAACAGTGTCTTTTTGGTTAGTAAGGAATAGAAAGTTCTAGTACTTTTAATCAGTTTCTACTCTGAGTATCTGCCGAGCGTGGTGGTCTTTCTTCATACTTGAGTGAACTATATTTTGTTAGGACCTCTACAAGTCATAGGGCAACTGGGGATTAAGATATTAAAATGAATCACTAAAATAAATATTCTTTGGAAATCAATCACACAGGGTGAAGCCCAAGACTAAGTAACTTTTAAATGTTCTTTTGAAGGATTAAGATTAAAATTATGCATATATATACATGATAGTATCAGAGACTGGGTATTGGGATATCAACATTCATCCCCCCCCAACCCCCTTTTTTTTGTTGTTAACTTGAGCACCAGAAGTTCATAAATTTGGAGCTGAAAACACAGGTTCAGACCTAGACAACGAACAAAGTAAGGCTCAGTGTTTAAACTTCTCATGGCAGTCTTTGTCTACCACATTGATTATCATGAGTAACATTTTTAAATGCCTTGGATCCTAAGTATTATTGATTTTAATTAAGATTTAAAAATAGGATTTAAATTACTTCAGGATCCCAGTGCTCTAGAAAATTTGTATTTTTCCCACTTTGTAATATACTAGATAATTAAGATCACACAAGTCATCTGACAGGAACTCTTCAGTACAAGCAAATCTGAGGAAGCCAAAGCATGGACTGACCCCCCAAAATCACATCTGCATTACAGTCCACCTCAAACAAAACACAGCTCAGAAGACACAAGCCTGGACCTAGTGGTTGCCATTCATGCATATTTTTAACTATGCTTCAGATTGTCTTACATGTATCATATTCAGTAACTCCCACGAAATTCTCTCTCTTCCCTAGGCCTATTTTGATTTTTTTCTTTTTCTTCTTAAATTAAACTTAGATTTCAATTAACAGCTAGCTTTACAGGTGCTCATAATGACTCCCCCCCAACTTCCAATAACAGATACAGAAAACCCAGCATCAAGCACAGCTGCACTAATGCAAAAGGAAGGATTTGTTGGTACTGAATATCTCTTCTTCATTTATTTCTTTTTTGTGTACACAAGTCATCATACAGAACTGGACTGGTGGTAAGTGCTATACCAGCTTCAGTTATTTTTATAGCTCCCAGTTCACCTCACCATCCAAACCATTTTCTGGTATGGCAATGTTAGAACAAAATAAAACACAGAAAACACTGATCTCAAATGTGTATGTCAGCTATTCAGATGAACATGGATTTTTTTAGCTACAGAATACAGATTCTGAAAATAGTGTAATTCTCATCCCACACAAGCCACCACACCTGAGTGGATGTGCTAATAATTTTTTCCATTAGGTTACCAAGGATCTGTCCACATTCCTTGTTTTATGGGCTCTTGGGAAATCAGTCCAGGGGTTGGCAAAGTCAGATGAAAAAAGGTCAGTATTCTATTATTTTTATCAGACCCAATGGACACCAGTTGTCTCATTTTCACACTTATGCCTATAGAATCATAGAATTAACATAGACTCATAGAATGGTTTGGGTTGGAAGGGACCTTAAAGATCATCTAGTTCCAACCCCCCTGCCATGGGCAGGGACACCTTCCACTAGACCAGGTTGCTCAAAGCCCCATCCAAGCTGGCCTTGAACACTTCCAGGGATGGGGCTTCCACAACTTCTCTGGGCAACCTGTTGCAGTGCCTCACCATCCTCACAGTGAAGAACTTCTTCCTTACATCTAACCTAAATCTATCCTCTTTCAGGTTAAAGCCATTACCCCTTGTCCTATCACTACATGCCCTTGTGAAAAGCCCCTGTCCAGCTTTCTTGCAGCTCTTTAGGTACTGGAAGGCTGCTGTAAGATGTGCCTGGAGCCTTCTCTTCTCCACGCTGAACGACCCCAACTCTCAGCTCCTCCAGTCCTCTGATCATCTTGGTGGCCCTCCTCTGGACTCACTCCAACAGGTCTGTGTCCTTCTTATGTTGGGGGCCCCAGAGCTGAACGCAGTACTCCAGGTGGAGTCTCACCAGAGTGGAGTAGAGGGGGAGAATCACCTCCCTCTCTAGAAGAAGGGGCAGTAGAAGTAGCAGCATTCTACAGAGGCTGTGCTCCCTTACTCACAATTGGATAGACAGGGGAGGGATGAGGGGAAGTTTGAAGCCCTTGTGGGGGAGCACCAATTAGCCTGATCGAGTTTTTAGAACTGTTGTTGCTGGAGAAAGCTTTGCTGTCCCTTACTCCAATTAATTTTCCCAGTTCTTTCCATTAAATTCAATAGAAGAGACAACTTTTAGCTAGGAACCTCCACAAATTCAGTTAGGAAGTTAGAGAACCTTCCATGTTCAGGGCAGTTTCTTCTCACATACCACCCATAATCCTAAAATGAACGGGAAAAATTATTTACTGTCTATACTGACAGTATAAGAACTTCCGTAGTTTCCCTCTTATAATCCAAGATCTTAACTGGTTTCCTACCCTAGCAGGAATTAAAAGCTTATAGGGAGCTGGTATGTAAAATAAGGTGTCATCTTTACATCTTTTTTTGATCACAAATGAACTCTAGGCCATTTTTTTACTGATGTTTGTTTCTTCTTTTTTTCCACTTGTTTTTCAAGTTTTGCAATTCAAACAAAGTTTTAAAAGAGCAACTCGTTATGGATTCTTACAATGAGCTATGCAAATGTTACTGTAACTAAAAAATTTATACACCTTTATTGTTAACTAGTGTGTCATTAATTTCCATGGTTAAAAAACCAAGTGTTTGCACAATTAATACTGCATTAGAAATGAAATTCCCTCAAAACTTCCTTGTTACTTTCATTATCAGATGATCATAATCCACAGTAATAATTTTAATTCTTAATCTCAATTTTAATATACAGAACTACTTTCCTATTAATTGTAATTTAAATGATGTTTTAAAGATTGCATGTGAGAGTAGCATAGCAAAAATACTAAGGTTGGCATGAATTTATTTTGTACTTGATTCCTAAACAAGACATTTGCAAACTTTTTCTCTTTCATTTTCCTGCTGTATTTTGAGTAAGCATCTGTATTAACCAATAATAATTTTCTAGATATCAAGGAAGTTATTCAGGCATTTACATTCCTAGACTTTTAGCTGTTTCCTTTAGTCACACTGAAAATTGCTTTTCTGTATAGTATGCAAGTTTAAAGAAAAATGCATTGGCAGAACTAGCCCTTTGGATTATTTGAATACTGCAGGAAGATAATTCCCCCAAAGGACAGATTCCTCTCTCTCTCTTTTTCTTGTTCTGTTTAGAAACATATCATGTGTAGTCCTGCTTTCCAATAAAAACTACTGACCTCAAGCTTCAAGAATCAGGGATAAAATAAAATAGAACCACAAATGTTGGGGTTTGGATGGAAAGAAGAGGGAAACCTGTCCCCTCAGACAGTTAGCTAAGAATGTATTAAGACATTTCTGGTTTTGAAGTATAGATCAAGAGTTAAAAGAATGACAGGAAAGTGCAGTGCGGAAATCTACTAGTCTGTCTGTTTTCTCATCTACGCATTTAGAATTTGATGGTATTTATGCTATCACAGAAATCGTCAAAAGTTACACAAAGCTCGAACTGGAGAGCTAATTCTACCAGCTCTCATGGGGATTTTACTTTGGAAACCTTGTCCCCACAGCTAATATTTATTTTCCTCTCCTGCCATTCTTTGCATGTCAAATCCAGCTCTTTTTCTTTCTCCCAGCACCACTTATCGATTGAGCTGTTGTCCTGGGAAATGAATCAATGAGGCTTGTGTTTGTTCTTGCCTCTGTGGAAGACAGTATGGAAGCAGTGGGGCCTGGTGCTCTATAATGACTGCGTCTTTCACGTGTGGAGGCCTAATGCTTGTTTTCACCTGACATCCTGATTGCTCTGGGTAAGCGCAGCTGCTGATTGCATCCCTGATTGCATAGAGAGGACTCCCTAAGATAGCACACTGAGTCCAGCAAGTTGAATGCTCTCAATAGCACCCCGGGAAGCCTCCTAGGTGCTTCTTTTGTCACTCCCTCTGTACATAACCATCTGTCTTGTGCACCAGGGGGTAGTTTCATCTTGCCAGGCAGCAAGGAAGCACATTCCTGCTTCAGAACAGCTGAGAACAGAGGCACTTCTGTGAACTAACCACGGCGTCTACCAGCACATGAATGAACCAAAATGTATGTGGCTTCCCATATAAAGATGCTCTTCCAAAGCAGCAGTGCTTTGACTGCAAAGAGACTATTTGCAGTGAAAAACTCAGAGGGAACTTAGGGCACAGCAGGTCAGTCAAGCTGTGCACCTTAGCATAAGTACCACAGTACCGTCTGGACGCAGAGATACTAACTTCCCTCGAGAAAACCATATTCTTCATTCATCTAATATTTCTTACATTTAAGGTGTACTGAAAGTAGCAGTTTGCCTCTAGCAAAGCAGGGTATTTCAATAATTTGTCATTTCAAATGAAAAGAAATATTCAATAATTATAGAAACCATCCTCACTTTCAGTAAGTGGACAGAAACCCACCCTTTCTTCATCATCTTTTCTAGTTATCACCTACACCTACAGTAGTCCCAAACCTAAATGAAAAACCTCAACATGTTTCCTGTAAAGACTGACAAGAGTATTCTCTCATCTACTCAGCAGCA
This sequence comes from Pandion haliaetus, assembly GCA_013401275.1. Taxonomy (NCBI): domain Eukaryota; kingdom Metazoa; phylum Chordata; class Aves; order Accipitriformes; family Pandionidae; genus Pandion; species Pandion haliaetus. The sequence continues at coordinate 33,087 of VYZV01034093.1, forward strand.
GGTGATCATGTGAATCCTTTATATCACTGGCCCTGAGTAGAAATTACAAGTGCCAGTTATTCTTGGCTTTAAAGGGGCTGTTCCCATTATAGAGATGACAAATGTTTCTATACTGACAAGCCTTTACTCTTTCACACCTGTTTCACATTGTGTTAAAGCTTTTATGTACATTTCCAGAAATACTAACAGTCTAAGTCCGTTCTGATGAGGATGGCTAAGTGTAGGGCATAGTCCACTACATTGCTGGTGATAAAACATTTCCTGACGGTGCTGCTCTTTGAACTCTAAGAAATAGGACAATACTTATAATGTGGCCTCCAAGTTTGACTACCATTAAGACTTATCTTTGTCAGCTCTACACCACTGTTGCCTTACTCAGAGTAAGGTCTAGTGTGCCAGTTTTTATCCACTTACGAAATAGTGAACTATGGAGATTTCCAAAGCAATCAATCATTTTTAAAAGTATAATAGGAAGTTACTAAACTTTTACATCCAGAAAGTGTTAGATCACACGAGGTGGTCTTTATGCCTAAACAATTTTACAACACTGAATATTTGCACTCAAGTGCTTGTTAGCATTTCCAATGAATGGGTTTTCTTTTTTTTTTAAAGTATGCGGTATATTTTGATAGCAACAAAACTTCAAAAATGTGTGCAAAACTCACAAGCACTTCGCAAAACCAGAAGCTAGATATGTTGACTAAACAACCCATTTGATGTTATTTGTTTGCCTCTGATGTTACGAATTAATTTCCTGAAGTGTATTAAGAATTACAGTTGCCTGTAATGTTCAGTATACTGAACAACCTTCACAAGGTGGTCCAAAGCTGTCTCTTGAGTTTTTCTTTTTTTTAATTAATCAAACAAACAGAAGTAAATGATGGATTATTTATTGAAAATTCAATCACCCATGTATAAGCAAAATTTGGGGTTATTAATATCATCAGATATTGAGGATACTTTTTTCCACAACTGATTTTACACCAAATTTACCTTGATAATTTAACATTAAGAAATGAAAATGCTTTAGCACTTACAACAGGTACATGCTACATATTGCACGATAGCTGGATGTTTTCAACACAACATATAAGAGAAACAACGATATGAATGAAAAGTTAAAGAAATAAAATACATACTACAAAAGATGAATAAATATCAACAGTTGAAAACCATAAGAAGAAAAGTGAGCATGTGTGGGGGCCAATCCCGCACTTCTATAAAATAGTTTCAAATTACTATTATGAGCAAAAAAAACGTATTCAAACTGTAGATTCCCACAGAGTTATTGGTTTTATGGCCAAAAGGACTCAGTGCAACCATCCAGTCTGCTTTTCCCCAGACTGTATTTCCTGCACCAAATAAAAACTATTTATGGATGTGCAAGCAAATCTTTTAAAAATTATGTTAACTACTGACAGAGTCTTTGCATAACAGAGTATGTCCTGATCTCCTGTGGTAACTTCCTTCACTGGTAAAATGTTGCAGCGCATTGCTTTGGTAAATCTGTCTAGTAGCTGTTCAACTCCGAGACTGCAGAGCCTTGCGTCATAAAAATAGGTTCTTTCCAAGCAGGTAATAGGAATGATTTTTACCCTCACCTTACCTTCTCAATAGAAAATTCTTGACTATGGAAGAGATGTAAAAGACTCAAAGCTGAGGAGAGGCTAATTCTGCTGTGTTTTTTAGGTTTTGGACCAATCCTTTAATCTATCACTTCTACCATTTTCTACCATCTATCATTTAGCAACACCATGAGCAAACAAACCACTGGGTATAGGAAGCATGTCTAACAAAAGGCTGAAAAACTAACTTCACAGAACATGCAACAAAACCAAGCAGAGGTGAAGAAGGAAAAAGCATGAGAGAAATGTATTTGCAGAATGGCATCTTGGTTCCTATGCTCTACTGTGTAAGTAAGGACCTTCCAACTGAGACAGCCAGTTTGTTTTTTAAAGATTCTTTATGAACACCAAAGCATGCTTGCCTGGAGTACAGTTATTTTTCACTAACTGTAGAACCAGCTGGATCTTTTTTTTCAAGGCTTAATCCAAGTCCAGTTGACTCTGGCAAGCATTAGTTAGTTATTTAATTGCTAGTTAGTGACTTTGGTAAATTTTAGAACTGGTGCTTAAGACTATAATTCCCCATTGATTAACACCTTATGCAGTGTTTATTCCTGTGCAGGATTGGCTCCCTCGTCTTACAGTTTCTGAAATGGCAGAACTAGAAACCTTTATTACTAACCAATTTTAATCTACATGAAACAGCTCTAGTAAAACACAAGGCAGCGTATGGCACATACAGTAACAGCACATCTTACAGAAGGGTTTCATTTTGCCAGGAAAAATAAATTCTATCAGTTTCTTACATAATTTTCTGAAAATTGTGTAAGGCTTCTGAAAGCACAATTTTATGTGTTTATGGTTAATGGTTAAAGTGGAGACATTCACACACACAGAATACTGTAAACTATATGGGCTGAAAGGCTGAAATCCAAAAACTTCATGCTTTCTCTTAAACTTCATACATAGTAAAACACCAGCAGAGTGAATTAAGCACTACAACTGCATGTACTAACCCTTAGTGAGGAAGAAACTTGACTTAGAATTCAGCACCAAGATTAGCAACCATTTTCATCCACATGTATATCAGTATCTCTCCCAACTGCATAATTTGGTATGGCATTTCAATCTGCTCAAGACCAGTGATGAACAGTCCAGGGATTCTAATTTGCTGATACCATCCTAGTTATCAGCTAAAAATCTCACACAGACGCCTGTTGCAAAGGACCAGTGAGCATTTAAATCATTACTAAAGTATTAAAGATAGTATCAAAGCGAGAATAAATTTCAAAAATTGTTACTGGGCTATTATTCCAAGACCTTAAACACAGATCTAATTTTAAGCTTGAGAACACAGTTCTTAAGTTTACCTGAAATCTGAGCTTGATCACACTAAGGATACATAGATGCGGTTTTCTGGAGGTGTGCCAGAGGCTGTTCAGACTAGTTTGGTAGACCCAGCAGTTAAAATAAATAGCTGGTTTTTGTGAATTCAAATTTGAAAACTGTCTCCGCTATGCTCTGCTCCCTAATATTTCTCCTTCCTTAGGAAACACATTGCTTATGCTCAAACTGGTGAGGAAATACCAGCCCTTTGTCCTCCTAGTCATGCAGTCCTAGACCTTCCTGCCTAGCAGGTATGAACAGCATGAAAACATTTGGGAAAAGAGGTATGGTAAGTCTCTGGCTCTACTGAAAGGATGGTATGAAGCTTCTGTCACTGAAGTCTACTACTGCTCTGTCATCTGCTCATCCCTAATGTGGAAGTCCAGCCCATACTCAAACCCAGGGATGACTCAGACTGTTTCCAATATCTCCACAGAACAAGAGATAGGAAAACTTCTATATAAATAGCATAATAGTTAAAAAAAACCCCAAACCTAAACCATATCATATTCTGTCCCTGCCCCTCTCCAAATTCCATCCCGGGAATATGAGTTTGGATTTCAAGGTTAATAAAGACAACGTTTGGAGACTTGTGGTTTTTCCCACTGGTAGCCTGTCATCCATCCTGTCATCCATGCATGGGCCTCCTTTTCTTGTTTGCAACAATAAACAAATAATTTCTATTTCCTAACTGTACTTGCTTGTGACTCTCGGATTTTGCTAGTAATCAGCAGCAACACAGATATACCTGCTGGGGACCCTAAGCACAGGGCAGCCAGCAATGAACATTTTAGACTTCAAGCATTTTTAGCCTCTCTCTCTTCCTTCACAAGATTCCCAACTTATGAAAATCTGCTAACAAGAGCAGGACAGGCCCTGTTCCTCAATAGATGGTCATTTTGAAGGAAAGGGTATTTTGCTTACAGGAAAATGGTAATTGTTCTTGTTAAGCAGTGACTTTTGTGATGTACTATTTAATTAATAAACTTAATTTACATTTGCACAGTGAGCCATAAGGGTGACAGTATGTTCCCAGAAGATTTTTTA
>VYZV01034101.1:0-22750 GCA_013401275.1 Pandion haliaetus
AAATGATTCTATGATTCTATGATTCTAAGATAAGATCAGCGTTACCTGGGAGCTATATCATCCCGGGGCCAAACCACAACCAGTGCCCACAGCTACTGCCCGGTACCAACTGCAAGGGGCTGGAGGAGGCTGGGAAAGGGCCAGGTCTTCCCTTTGAACCCCAAGGGGAGCAGCTTTAGTCACTCATCTCCTTTTTCAGACTGTAACCCCTTGTATGACAAAGGTACCTTCAATAGCGAGGGTGGCACTTAGGCACCAGAGGTATCCTTTCCAGTCCTACATTCTTAGGAGCAGTCTTCTCCTCTGAAGTCTTAGAGGTTTTTGGATGTACTCACAATGATCCTGGGATGTTGGGGATGTTTTCAAAGGCTTCTGTAGCAGTCAGGCACCTAGTGAGCTTCACAATGGAAAGTCAATGAACACTCCAGAAGAGAATCTCTTCTCCCCCATGAGTCACTCCTCCCTGTGAGGACTTTGAGGGGATGATTTCACGTGAGAGTGGTTGCATTTTACACCAGGTTTACAGATGTGGAGATGACTGTGCTGTGCATCAGGCAACACAAAATCTGCCTTTTCCGTGTACATGTTTAGACAACTAGATTTTAGAGCTTATTCATGAAAATTCTTTTGTGCTCTCTTGCCTCCAAAGGGGACCATACTTGGATAGCTTATTATCATTAAAAATATAGACTTCACTGAAAGAAAATGGGGCAAGTAAGGTCCTCAGAACACAGTGATGGTTATTATTTTTGTTGTAGAACCATTTCTTCACCTCTTTTGAAATTATCTAACCCCTGCCAGGGGCAGTGAAAGGAGTGACCTGAAAGTGTGAGATGTCGATGCACTGCCAATGGAGATTTTTTTTTTTCCATACTGCTGTGCTGGCATGGACTCAGCAGGTACATAAAATACAATGTTCCAACCCATTTCACCCTCCAAGTTGGAGTGAGATATGTTCATTTTCACTCTCTGCACTCACTGCCTGTTCTTAGTCAGAGAGTCAGAGCTCATGTTGCTGTGCAATCTTGAGGTTCTTTTATGAGCTTAGATGGAACGCTGCTGGGTATCTTTCTTCATTGTAGCTTCTTTTAATCTTGGCTTGCAAAATCAGAAGCTCTTTCCTGGCTGTACAGATGATTACCTTACTTTAGGTAAAGTGTCAAATACCCTGAAGTATCTCACATAAGTTCTCACATTATCCCTTTTCAGCGCTTCTTTTTCATTACCACACTTGGTGTGTCCTTTTAATTCTGCACGTTGGCTAGTGGTGGATTAATTTTTTTGACTGCATAGTGGCCAGTCTGTGTTTGATTCTGTTTCTTCCTGTATTTATCCTTTCTACTGCCAGAGAACCATGAGAACCAGATGAAAATATTTGCCCCATTTAGATCATGAGAACAAACTCTGCTATCAAGAGAAAAATGTACAGGGCAAAATTCAACAACAACAGTTATAAATGACAGACCAAATGAGCAGTTTGCTTTGCTGCACTGAATCATGATGGTCTATCTATCTGGTCTTTTTAGAAGACATTAGGTTTGATGGATACCAGCCTACTAAGTGGCCTCTATAATTTCAGAAAATGAATCCCTTGAAGACATGAATAAATTTGTTCTTCTCTGGCTTCCTCTTCCACCCTCACTTTAAACATGGGAAAAAGAAGTGCAGAAAGATTAAACAAATTTCTCAAAGTCACATAGGAGTTTGGTGGTAGGAACTGAACTGATTTTCTACATCCCAGTTCAGTGTTTTGAATGCATGACCAATCTTTCTGTTTTCACCTCATGAGATATTTTGAAACAATTTTAAAAACCTGGGATGAAACATTAAATTGCAGTTGTCCCACCACCTTCAAAGATTTTGTTCTTATTAAGTATCTTTGGGATGTGCTGGTTCTTCAGAAGCCCAAAACAGCTTAGCATTTTATTGCAGCCTGGTCAGTAGTACCTTACAAAACAAACACTACTTGCACTTAGCAGGATGTGGGGAATCTGATCCTGGCTTCCCGGTGTAGATATATGATTTGTCAAGCTCTGATGGTTTTGACTGGCATTTTTAAAGTAGAAGAATTTTGAAAAACTTTAATATTGACCTCTTGCTTCTTATAGGTGTTTCAAACACAAGTAATCTCCAAAAGATATTATCATTGTGCGCTTATTTACAAGTAAATTTGTAAGAGATTTTAATACCCTTTTAACTGACTTTTAAGGCTTATAAATATACTTTATTTCTAATTAATTTTTTTTTTCCTGGTTAGTGTGTTCTTCAGTTTGGTGTAGGAATTCAGAAACTTTGGGCCTCATATTAAATGAAACTAAAAAATTGGATTTCCTTATTTTTGTAAATAAGCCAGGTCTTCTTGTCAGTCTTTTAGTTGACTAGCTAACAAACAGACTGTTCCATTTGTGTTAGTTGAGAGAAGGGCAGGGATACTGGAGAAATTCTTGAAAAGAGTGTTTCAGATATGTCATGGCAAAAGCATTCCATTAACATTTACAAAAGAAGTATAAAGAGATGACAGAAACGAACTAAAGAAAGTTTAACTGCTCTGGATCATTTGTTGCTTATGGCTTTACTACAGTGGGTGAGAGTTTGGTGGGAATCCTTTAAATAAGGCTAAGTAAGTCAGATTCCTGTTCAGTGACTTTTTGATTATTTCCTGAAATGTTCTCTTTGCTGAAGAGCGAGCCAAAAGTTTCTAACTTTGTGCTGGAAATTCCAATATTCTACTGTTGATGTCGGTATGTCATGTGTCCAAATAAGATGAGGAAGTTTCCAAGTCTCCTTCCATATCTGCTAAAAAGGAATTGTAACAATCCTTCCACCTTCCTTTCTGCCACTGTGAGGCTGCTCATTCCTCTGCTTGTGATGGCTGATACTATATTAATCTTCAGAAATTATCACAGTGTGGCCAGCAGCCAAACACCCACCCAGACTCTCACTCACTCCCGTCTCCCGCAGGATGGGGAGAACATAGAAGGAAGGTGAGAAGACCTGTGGATAGAGGTAATGGCAGTTTAATAGGGAAAGCAAAAGCTGAGCACACAAGCAAAGCAGAGAGAGGAATTCGTTCACTGCTTCCCATCAGCAGGTGGATGTCCAGCTGACTCCTGGGAAGCGGGGCCTCAGCACGCCTAACAGCTGCTTGCGAAGACAAATGCCATAACCATGAACATCCCCCGCTGCCGCCTTCTTTTCCCTGAAGTTTTATTGGTGAGCACAACATCATATGATATGGAATACCCCTTTGGCCAGCTGGGGTCAGCTGTCCCAGCCATGTCCCCTCCCAGCCTCTCGCCCACCCGTAGCCAGCTTGCTGAGGGCAGGGGAATGCGAAGAGCAAAGGCCTTGGTGCTGTGCAAGCACTGTTCAGCAATAGCTGAAACATGGGTGTGTTATCCACACACTTTTAGCCCCAGATAGAAAGCACAGCACCATACAGGCTGCTCTGCAGAAAGTTAACTCCATCCCAACTAGAACCAGTATATTTTTCAGACACAGAAGTATGCTAATTGCTTTTCTGAGTATTTTCCATAACACCTCCTTCTTCCGAGTCTCAGTATTATATTGGTCACCTGATTTTAATAGACATCAATATATTATATTGATCACCTGACTTGAATAGACTTCAAGAATTTGAATTCTGAGGATATTCTGTATCATGGGCAAATACCAATTAATCTAGTATAATTATTTCCAGTGTTCCAAGGCTAAAACCACTCTCCCTTGAATATCATTATTGCTTAATAAATCCCATACTTTCCTTTTGAACAATATTAAATAATTGCCCCTCAAATTTGCAACTGAAGGACTGTTCACATTATGCATAATTCCTTATGAAATACTAACTGATGGCTTTGTGGAGTGTGTCAATGGAATAATTGCTTGTTTAGTGCAACACTTTCACTGAACAAATGCTTATTCTTTGCATTTTTTCTTTGTAAAATAGTTTTCCTTCCACTGTAACATTTTCAGAAAGATTTCTCGTTTGTAGTAATTGGACCATGATCTATGATATCATTTAATTGCTGAAGCATGAGCTGTATAGCCACTGTTTCTATTTTTTGAGTTGTCTGCAGGCTGCCTTTATGCCTGCCCCTTTAATATACTTAATGCTTGTATTTTCTGCTGTAAGATTTGCCACGCTCTATCCAAAAACTGGCTCTTCAAACTGATGCTATACCACCTCTCTTAGAAAGCAATACTTCCAGGTTTGAAGGAAGACAGAGTAAAGCCAGGGATCATAAGTAAAAACTGTCTTCCCATTTTTTTGTTATCCTAAAGCATTGCAATAGAATTGTTTCTGGTTGGAAGTAGTCATCCCCAAACTTAAGTAGTGTTAACCTGCATGGCAAAAATCTGTAAAATCTAGATTGATTTGGGCTCCTGTGGAGATTTGATTGTTGAACAGTTTATGTCCTGATGGAATTCCTATTGGTGTACCCAGGTGAACAGTCAGGTTCATCAAATGTGATTTTCCCTCGGTAAATCTGCTTGCTTTCTGTATAAGCCTGAAAGAATGCAAAATTTCTAAAGTAGAAGGGTTTTGTACTCTGTGTGCCTGCACTGCAACATCGCCGTGACGTCCTGGTGGGATGCAGCAGAGGCACGCAGCCAGAGTCAGTATTTGGAAAATGCTTCTAGGTCCCATAGTACAGATCTAGCATCAGTGAGCTGGATTTAAACATGTTTTGAAGGAACAACATGAAAATAGCCTGGAATAGGAACCCGAGAATGAATTTGGCTATGAGAGACTACCTGGATAGTTTCTGGTAAAGATGATATGCCTGATATTTGTCTTAGTACCACGTGCAGGCTATCAGGACTGTGGAGTTACTAACTAGTAGACTGTGCTACAACTGTATTTTTGTATTAAGGAAGCAACGTTCAAATTCCCATAAATACATTTTTACTTAATAATATATTTTTTAATATCGCTGTGAAATGAAGGGCTTAGTGGGTTCCCTTTGCCTAAAGCTAAAATCCCTTCCTTTTTGAGAGAGTAAAAAGAGCTGTGTGGAGTTATGCCTTCAGTGAGCTGATTATAATGTAGATCATTAAATCCCTAAAGATTTCGCATGCAGTTCAACAATTGTTTATTTGTCAAATATATTTAGAAATTTTCCAAAAATGTGTTTTTGTTTTTCCTAGGGAAAGACTAATCAAGAAAAAACAAACATTGTAACCCAGATTCAGCAGAAGCCTTATTTATGAATGGTAAGGTGGTAGTTTTGGTTTGCATGGTACTTCAGTTAGAAACCTGCTTGCTAAGTTTCTTTCTCTTTACTTGTTTCCGTTGTACCCAACAAACAGCTTTTCAGCAGTGATGTCATCTGGACCAAGTAGGACATACTCTGACAATACATTTGCAGTTTGCATCCACATACGGAGAAAACAAACCGAAACACAACGGCCAATCCTTTGTGAAAATTCCCTGCTGGGATTAGTTTGTTGCAGATGCATTTAGTGACACACAAGACACAAAATGTTAGAGAGTTCCACCTAACCCCTCAGAGATTTAATTCTGAAGTAAATAGTGGGTATATTCTCATTCCAGTGACTTGTATATGATTCTACTTTGTTTCTCTGTAGATAAATATATTTTGATTACTTTGGCAAGTTCAATATTAAGTAAATGAAAAAGCATCAATGAATAAATGATAACAGTAATGAAAATACAGATGATTTGGAGCTGAATCCTTTAATTCACAGATCCTACATTTTAGTGAAGCGTGCTCTGTTATCTGTATTACAATATGAAAACAACCATCATTATTTCATATGCCAATAAGGAGGAAAAAAATATTTTTTTCACTGTCCTTGGGGTTGGAAGTATGTGCTTAAGTTTTAGAGAAGGAAGATCTAAAAATCATTTTCCCAAAGAAGGCTATTAGAAATACATTTGCTAGTACGAAAAAAAATCTAGTATTTTAGCCATATTGTCAGTATATCACAGACAAAAAGGCCAAAAAGTAAATGAGTGAGGACATCTGATCTCATCTAACTTTTCTTCTTTATATGACATCATGCTCTTTAGTTAGAATACAAATTTTGAACATATTATGCTAGCATGCTGAAAACAAGATGAATCTTTCCAATAGGATGTTAAGGAGCTTTGGAACAAGATTTGTGGAACATGCATAGTTTTTGACGATTTTATGCAGAAAACTTACCACCAGATAAACTAAAAACCCCTCATCTTCCAGCCACAGAATTTAGCTTAAGGATATCTTAAAGTTCCTACAAAACAAGAGGGAGAGAGCATAGATACTCTTTTATGCATGCTCCTGAAAGTTAGGCACATCTAAAAGCTGAAAGTATTTACAGGAGCTTAAACCTTAGTGTGAGATTTTGTGTCACTAGTTTTGTGCATGAAGAAAATGTACAATCAGACTTCCATTCTGTTGCTTATACAATGCCATGAAGGCTTTATCAGTTCAGAAGCATATCTCTGAAATGGGGCTGCCCCATTACAAATCCGTTTGACCCCTCCAGATCTAACAGAATGACCCATTCTTCTGCCTCATTAAAGATGCTAATTCAGGAATTACCCTAATCCCATTGCCAACCCACTTTAACACACATGTTAGGTATCTAAAATCAAATTTAATTCTCTTTGAATATCTTTATTGTGAAGGCTTTTCTTTTTTTCTCGTTCAGAGTTACTGAAACTTGCTACTTGTATTATCAACCAGCAGCTGGTATTCTGTGCTTGAAGCTGTAGTTTTATTTTTTTAAATACTATTATTAATTTTTTTATTATTATTTCAAAGCTTTTCTTTGCCCATCATTTCTTTACTTATAAATTAAGCTTGACAAAGTTTTTGTCTGATGAAAATTTAAATAAGAGCTTCAAATAGGAAAACAAATTGGTGCAGCAAATGCCAGATTTGTGCAGACACCATGAAAGTGTACTTTGAGGCTAATTACTTCAGCTTTCTTGCTTGCAGGTGCTTAGCCCTGGGAAGCACTAAATGCTGAAAGAGCCCTGAAACCAGGGCAGAGTCAGATAGGAGAGCAAAATGTGGAAGTGTTTGAAACCTTTTAAAAAGCTCTAGCCTGGATTTGCTTAAACAAATGCGGGTGTAAGCTCTTCAAGAACAGGAAGCAAGACATCTTCTGCTTGAAAACTTACTGGATGGGAGACTACGTGATGGTGTTTGTCCTTGTTGTCAGGGGAAAAGACAAATCACAGAACTTTCTGAGAAAATCTTCAAAGATTCTCAGCATTTCTGCATTATTTGTACTCTCATCTATCTGCATCTGGTGCTTCAGGGCATGAAAGAATCAAGGACATTTACCATTGTCCCAGTGAATTTGCTGGTGTGGCTCTGTAATGAGTTAGGGCCCAGCTCAGTTCCCATCAGTCTCATTGGGAAAAGTCTCATTGCCCTGATAGCATGTTAATCAAGCTCTGAGTGCTCAGAGAAGTGGAACAGAACAGACCTGAACAGACTATTCTTTCTTATAATGTGACATTTCAGTACCAAGAAGAAAAAAAAAAAAAATCACACAGGAAAGATCAGAAATAGATTACATTTTAGGACAAAGAGATAAAATGTGAAAGATGGCCAAACCAACAATAATCCCAAGCACTTTCCAGCCTGGAAAAAGGCTGTGACATGTGGCATTATCTTGAGGTATACACATTCTTAATGGCTCGGAAAATGCCATTAGAAATTACTATTTCCAGCCTTACAAACTCCATCATCTAAAGAGGATTATGAGATTACAGTTTAAGACAACTAGAAGAATGCGTTAAGTCTCAGCCGGTTCCTGTTTTCATTACTATCATTGTCTCAAGTCGAGATTAAAGTTAATAGCCATTTGCTATTTCCATTAACCTCTCAATCTGAGAAGTGACTGTCAATTTAGTCTTGTCAGGTTAATGTCTCAGGGAGTGGCTGTGCTACCAACCTCTGATTTCTTTGTCCTTTCTCTCATCAATTTGATTGTTTTGCCACTTTCTGCTTTCCCCCATGTACCTAGTTAGGTATTTTAGAAATGTGGTGTCTCTACCAATATTCAGTGTACTGTGGTTCTTTGTATGGTATGTAAAGAAATATTGTTTCTTCCTGTTTGCTGATGCTAAGTCTACATAGCCCTTGAGTGGCTGGCATGAGAATGACTATATGATGACCCACACATGGAGGGAAAAGCAGGACTTTCACAAGGGTGCAGATGATCGTCCTGCTGCCATCAAAAGTCCTATTGAGTCCCGGGGCAGTCTGGCGACGTGAAATTCTGTGTGCTTCCAAAGTTGACTTCTGCATATACCAAACCTGTCAGATAGCAAAGGTCAGGAAAGGAAAACTTACCACAACACATTTCCTGCAATGGATGAAGGTGCTTTCCTTCCACTGACAAAGGTTTTAAGGGGAATTCAGAAGTTACCTGACCTCCTATATAACTTTATCCTTAGGAATTAGCATTATTTTCCGCAGCACTCATTCCAGATTGTAATCTTATGGCCCTCCTTGGCTGCTGTGCCTGCCTGCTGTGGAGTGGGGCTGAAGGTCCTAAGCAGATGCTAAAAGATAAATGTATTTCAAAAGCCTGGTGGAAGCATTTTTCCATGCAAAAGAGTAGTATAAATGTGTTACAGTTTAATAAGTTGCTGAGACAAAAACTCTGGAGGTGATTCGAATAACCAGCAAGATGTCATCCTAAGGGAAATAAAATACTTAAAGTAGTGACAGGGCCAAAAGGTTTTACAAGTTCCTTTAAAAAAATCTTACCACTAAAGGACAGCAATACTTCACTCACAAATCAATCAAAATTTTCTGGAGTTAGACTTAAGGACATACAGTAGGGAAATGTCTAGCACAGTAGAAAAGAGCAAGGCTTTACTTTATATTAGAGATGAAGCTTCAATTTTTTATGTGAAGAATTCTTTCTCTGCCTTTCATTTTCCAGAAGAATCCGAGGTATCTTATCTAAGAACACGGAAACAATAACAGCACCAGCAACACCATTTTTGCCCATTACTAAAGAAAGCAAAATAGAGGAGATGTCTGCCTTTCATTTGGCAAAATAAAAGGATTAGAATGGTGCTCACGTTGGCTTGAGGTGCGCCTATGGTGGCTGAGGGGTTGCAAGTGCACACCGTAACACTTTGCGCTTGCTCAACTGAAATTGAGCTTCCAAATGCATCAGTCCCTGTAATGAATTAAAACTGCTATCTGCTTTTATTTACATCATCTACCTAAAGAATGCAGGGCAGCTAAATCAGGAAATATCAGACACAGGGGGAGAACTAGTTATACTTTTCTGTCTTTGACAGCATAAAGAATCTTGAGCTTATCCTCGCTTCTCTGCATTACTGCTCAAGGACCACAGGCAACTTGTTTAGTTGCATTCTTGTGTAAAAGTGAGGGTGCAGGAGCAGGAGAAAGAAACCAAGAAGCAAAACAAAGTAAAAATCAAAATGGTGGGCTTAAAGCACTATAGATACTCCCGACAGAGGGAAAACAAAAGCGAAAAGCCAAAATACATTATTCATTAACATCCATGTGCACACAGGAGAGTTAAATACAGGTAAGCACATCTTTATAGTTTTTTCTCTTCAAGAGGGAGAAGAAATAAACATGAATTGAGGAAAAAGACTACAAGTGTGCTATTAACATCCTCAGACATCATGAGATACCTGTTGGGCAAGATCCGTATGGGGCATAAGCAAGTTCTTTAAACACTGGGAATGTTTTTGTAAGAGCTAGATGGAACCAAGAATGGCAGCAGCAATGACAGCAGATGTTTTACTGTGCTTTTAAGTGTGACTACTGCAATGTCATGAGACTGAAAATACTTGGCTACACTGAGTCTACAGCAATGTGCAAATGACACTCCCTTGAGGCAATCACTGTTACTAATTTATCTCCGGAGTTGCTTGGGTAGTAATTATACTCCTCATGTATATTAACCTCTTGTCCTGTTGGAACAGAAATTCTACCTTGTACATTTCTGTGACATGCTCATTCTGAACAAAATCTTCTGTACCACATGCTTCTTTGTGCTGATATTCTGCAGTAAATGTCTATTTCAGTTGGATAGGAGTTAATTTTAATCTCCAGCTCCAAAGCAAAAATCTGCTGAGTTATAGAAGAAAAGTATAAAAAGATCAGTACTAGGTCCCAAATCTTCTGAGAAAGGTTGTTTTCTGATGTAATACAGGGGTCTGGTAAATAATATCTCCTTTATAATAGCTGCCTTTGAGTCAAGAGAGTGAGCCACTGCAAGTTGCTTATATCAGCTTCATACTCAGGCAGTCTTGTTGTGGTTCTTCATTAGTTTAATACTACGCAGAAAAGGAATTCGAAAAACATGCCATAAATGATTGCACTTTCAGATGAACAGCACAGCGATCTTTTCATTGAGGTTTCGAAAGAGTTTGCCAGCATTTTTTGTGTTTCATAATAGCATGTAAGCTACTAGGAACTGCTTTACTCACTTCAGTCAGTGGAAAACTCTGGAGCTGATCTCAAGTGATTTTCCCAGCTTGACACGATGTACTGACCCATGATTGCTGTAGCTGATTCAGCAAAATGCTGTCATCTGCATTGATATAAACTCTGAAAATATACAGCTGCTGCAGCAAAAAAGTAATTTTAAGTGATGGGCAGAAATGCCAGAAGGTTAAAAAGGTTTTTGTTGCTCTTGTAAGAGTAAGTGAGGAGCCAGAGAGGAAGCCGCAGCATTGCAAGAGTGAGTGGGAACTGAAGTCACAGAGGATGGTGAAAGAGCTGAGGCATTAAATGAATATTTTACAAGCAAGAACACTAGAAGATGCGCCAGCTGAAACTGGCTGTTGTATCCACTATCACGGTTGACTTCAGAGCTAGTGAGGCACATATATTGAATAAGTTAAGAGAAGTTGAAATCAACAAATCATCCATGCTGCGTGCAACCTTGAGGCTTTAAAAGGAGATTGGAATAGTACATGGCTCAGGTAGGCTGATCTTCGCTCAGCAGCTACAAATGCCAAATTCACAAATAATAAAGAGAAAACCACTATACACTCAATACCAACCTTAATTACAACCTTGTAACTACAGGAAGTCCCCTCTGAGTCAGATCTGACATTTGTTTTCTCTTAGTAGAGCATTTTATTTACATATTTAGCTCAGCATGTTCCACTCACACGATATATGTGTTTCCATATTCATGCACATTTTAAGAATTAAATGAGCCTTTCAGTAGCAAAGCATCAGAGGTGCTTATAGTGAGCTTTGTGACACATGCCATGATACACATTGTGTCAGCCATGTCATTATTAGTTTACAGAAGCAGAAACTGGATTAAAGGGTGGGGAAGTGGCTCTCATTCTCTGGTGGTGGTTTCTTACTTTTTTTTTTTTCTTTTTCTTTGGTGAGGAGGGAGAGGGGAAGAAGTCAAGGAATCAGTCTCAGAAATCTAACCACCATCTCCTTGGAGGGAAAGATACACTTCCTAGGAATGACCTTTGTCACCTGTCCCACTTCAGTTGTCACATGTTTTTCCCAAGAAAGAGGCCTGTGGGCTTCCTCAGTTCGTTAGTGGCCCTTGCTAAACAGACCTACTCACCACCTCCATGAGACACTTGAGTCTATCTTGTGTAGCTGGCCATGGTGGCCTGGCAGATCCATCTCTTATTCCTTTTTCCATTTTATCTGCCTGCATGCAATAATAAACCATATCATCCTTCATTTAAATGCCCATAGTATAGTAAGATGTCTGCTAATGGGGTCATATTTTAATACATCTTGAAAGATCACTTCCCTTGTTGACTTTAACTGCAGTAAGAAGAGGGCAAATGAATATGTAGCCACATAACTAGCAGATGCTGACTAAAATATAAATACAATAGGAATTAGGGGTTTGGGTAATGCAAAGGAAGGCATCGCAAAACACCACTGTATACAGCAGAGATTTACTTTCCCTCTGAGTGGCCACAGCACAGCTAATTAGAAACATTCTTCTTCCTCATATAGGTGTTAATCCTGTAGTCCTTATTTACACTAGTGGGATCACTCTTGGGAATATGAGCTGCAAGATAAGGTCTGTAATGATTTGTGCTTCAGATTCAAGATCATGAAGGATGACTTCCTTGTGACGTCCATGTGATGGAAGGATGATTTCTTTTTGTTGTTTCATGTTGGTATATAAAAATGAGCAGACCATTTTCACACAACAAAGTAGTGTGTAAATCATCACTGAACTTCTTTGAGATAAAATAGCTACTGTTTACTCAACTTCCATTGCACAATTCCTCTAAGAACAAACATTAATGGTAAAGTACAAGACCAGTTTGGTGCCAGAATCGGCTATAAAAGAACCAGAGATACCATGCTAAAATTTGAACCATGCATTTTCTGTTTGAAAGGCTTACAATTTATTGCATAAAATATAAACTCCCCTATTTTAAAAACCTTTTAGTAAAATGAAAGTGTTTATTTTTCATCAGGAAACACACATTTCCAGTCCAAACTGAAATTTCCACAGGAGATATGTTTTTATTTCAAAAAGTTGTTGTTCTTTTCCTGAAATATTTTAGTCAACATATTTTCACAGCTCTAGTAATGAAAAACTTGTGAGTACTATTCTGAAGCATTTCTAATTGTTTTCCTTAACTTTGCAAATTCAGTGGAGAAAAACTCAAAAGTAAAGGCAGATATATGTATGTGTTTATGTATAAAGATATATACAGCTGGTATTTTCTCTCTCTGATTATACTGACTTGTCCTTGGTGAATCATCCTTACTGTTCCCTGGGGGAAAATAGGATAAAAATGCAGGATCGGTGCAAAAAGGGAAGTTTCAGTCCATTGTCTGTTCTTACGTTCTGCCCCTTTTCCAAAACATATTCATTTTTAACTAGATACATAAACTGAAGGAGGAACAGAGGAGATCCTTATATATATAATCTTGGACATTCACATTATTCTTCAGACCTATTGACATACAGTATATCTGTTGTACCTGGTATTATATAGGCCAGTAATAGAAAGACAAGCCCTACTCCAAGTAATTTCTACACCTTAGTTAAAGAGAAAATACAAAAAAACCACTGATATCATATGCAATATTTGCATGAGGTGAGGATTTTTTGGAGTGGAGTAAGCAAGGTTTTTTGTATGTTTTGAAATTACTGTAATTTTTCAGAAATTTAGGTAGGAATTGGCTATCTGTACAGTTCATAAGCCTAGGACTTTGGTTTTTTTGCAGAATTTGAGACCATTCTCTTCCTACCCATCAAAGAATAACAAGTAATGTTAAAAACAAAATCCTTTTAATAGAGGACAAAAGTTCTCCATGCCTTGCTTTTCCAAAGTCTGTCTGAGATTTCCAACTTACTGCCCTGACAACTCAGCCTGTTGCTTCACTTTCTTCCATGGGATAAACAACAACAACAAAATCCTTTAAGGTGATTGTTTTGCTTGGCTTGTAATTAAGTGGAATAATTCTTGAACCCTCATCATTGCTTTTCTGCAGCCCTTTGTCTTATACATGAGAAGCAGTTTTGAAGAGAACAGGCTGATCCTGGGTGGGCTACATCAGCCCAACACCATCTTCTAATGCTTCTAATGCCTTCAAATGGCTCCCCTGAAATGGTACCAGTGCAGAATGTCTCTGTACAGCAGTATTTAGCAATCAAAATCCATCACATAGAATTTCTGTGGGCAGAATGTGATTTCATCCAGAAAGAATTATGCTAGCCTTTAATCTGATTTGCTCTCCGGATTTAAAGAAATTTCACATGTAGAGAGTAATTCTATCCATTTATAATATTTCCAAAGAAGAGCAGGCCTTTTTTCTGCTCTCATCTCTCATTTGGCTGTAGGCTTAGCTGCTGTATCCTATAAGTCTGTAAAATGCCAGCTGCCTGGTCCTTTACTGCCCACTTCCCAGGGAAGGATTTCATACAGTATAGGATTTAACTCATAAACTGTCATGAAAAATGCTGAAATAAAAACAATAGCATTTCCCTCTATCTCTGTAAAACATATGGTCATGTGAAGAGTGATATAAAGGTTTTATCTATATAATTCTGGAGTGAATCATGTTTTTAGAGGTGTTATTGGCATGATGAACATATAATAATCTGCATTACTTGTAAGGAATAATGTTACAATGAAGGTGTGCTTTTGTTAGCCCAAACTAGTGATAAGCCTATTATATGCTGTCTCACTATTATTGTTTATTGGAAATGTGGTGATCCTTGTAGGTCTCAGTAGAGATGGCACTGTTTAACAAGCACAAATTAAGGGACAGTCCGTGCCCATAAAGAGCTTATTATCTAAATTAATAAGGCTTAGAAAGGGAAAAGGAGGATTATCATCTTCATTTTAAAGACAGAGCAGACTGAGACTGTGAGACATGTAATAACTTGCCATGTTTTTGCACAGTGTGAATGTCAGAGCCACACTCATGGTCAGCATGTCCCACTGCACATTGTGCGCAAAAGCTTTTAAGTAAAATACCAGACGCTCTTGTTAGTTTCATATGTATATGCACCTGTGAGAAAAAGCAGCGATTTACCAGAGTACGAATCAAAATACGGTGATGACATCAGTGAAGTTTTAATATCTGCTAATGAAATTCCCAATTACCTTTTCTCAGCTTTGTAGGCTTCTGTCTTAGTTTCTTCCACTCTTAGCCCAACTTCATGGTTTGGAAAGCTGGAAACAATTGCTACATAATGATTTATCACAGCTGATTCTGTCTCAGTGCTCTACCAGTTATATAGTTACTGGTTTGTAATCCTAGCACGGCTTCAGGGATGCATGCTACCCATTCTGTTCAGAGAAGTAATTGATTGCTTATTTTGGAAGAAAGAATGAAGAGGGAAGAATTACAGTTTATGGGAATGGCAGACAGTTTATAAAGGTAGCGATTTTAAAAAATTGTGTAGGGTAATTACAAGATTCCCCGAGATCTGCAATATGACATATAGTCTTGTCAGATGTGGATTAACAGAATAAGTTTGTAAGTACATGGAACGCAGTCAAAAGTCCACAGAAAGGTTTTTGTCATGTTTGTTTCCTGCACATATCTGTGCTTGCTGATATACAGTGTATTTGCTTACAATGGCCACCCAAATTTTTTCTGCAGAAGTGAAATATATGATCCTTTTGCACTGCTAAGTGCGGTACCAGCTGCATCTGTCCCTAAGCAAGGTGATGGATTTCCCGAGCTGTGCTTGAAGTGTGTTTGTGGGACTCTCATGGGGATGCCTGGGTTCTAAAGGAGTGAACAACCGAGAGCTGGCGGGGCAGAGCTCGTTCCTCCTGCAGTGCCTGGGTCCTCCTGCCTGCATAATACAGGGGACAGCTGTGTCCTCTAACATATCAGCTACACATCAGCAGAAAGGGAATTTTTTGATAAACATGTTGCAGCTTGCTTGGGATACCTTAAGCACAAAAAAGCACCAAATTAAGGAGAAGAATCTGGTGTGGAATCTATAGCAAGACATAGAGGTAACTGAAAATTCAGAGAAATGAGTAAACCCATCTGATAGACATGCACAAGTACACCAATACTTTTTTTGTGTTGGGTTTGTTTGCTCTGACCTTAAGCTGTATAAAACCTCCCAAAAGTCAAAGAATGTAGTACCTAAGATTACAGTCCCCTTCCCAAAGATTATATTATCTCAGCTTGAAAATTACATATATGTCATTTTGCTGGGGTAGATGGATTCACATATCAAATCCTGACTATCACCTTGAGATGAGAGCTTTAGCTGATGGAGGGTTTGCTCAAAATAGTAATTAGTGATAAAAAAATCCATCAGTGGAGATTTTTTAATTTTATTGCTGCTTTCCCCAGCACTAATTTCAGGATCTGTGGTCTCATTTGTTTTCAGGATTTCAATAAACTACATGAGAGCATGGCTCTATCAATTTATAAGATTTATCAGGGAGAAGAGGATATGGTTTTGTTTTCCACAGATTGTGCATCCACAAACAAAGTGGCTGCTGCATCACTGTGGCAGAGTATGAACTGCTTCAAAGCCTGTCCAGCAGCTAAAGTGGAGGGAATTATCTATGAACTAACGATGCAAAACTATGCCTGGGATCACAAACCGCATAATCCCCTACCTGAGACTTACACAGGGACATAAATCACTTCGGAAAAAACCTGCTGTATCAGTTAAAGATGTTGTTGCCTATTATCACTGTATGCTAAGGCACCATGCCTATTTTGGAGCTGAAGTATAAGAGCTCTTCCTAATTTGCTACACTGCAAAATCAAACGGATGAAGTTGAATGACCCTCTTTCAAAGAGAATGACGCTAATGGGTGCTTTTGCTGTGAAGTAGATGAAGAGTGCTTGCACTACCCTTCCTCTGGCCTGAGCTGGGGAAGCTGAACCTGGAAGCAGTGGTGTCTGCAGAAGCATTTGCTAGACTTAGCTCTGGAACGACCTGGGCTGTCTCTCTAGATCCCGTGATGCATCCCCTTTCTGAGAACAAAGAGAGAGACTGCATTTGTTCACTTACGATGCTACTTTAATTAAAAACTAGAATATGCTAGCATAAAAAATAAGAATAAAGGGATTCCTTAGATTCAGGTCAAGAAGTTGAGCTGAGCTTTTAGAATGTGTGGTGGGAGTTTGCTTTACTTCACTTTAAGCACTAAATTAAAAATAAAAATCTTTTGGCAGCAGGCCATAGAAAAGAAGCAAAATGCTAACTAATCATATTTAATGTTAAGATCAATGGCACAGTATTATGAAAGCCTGAAGGAATAGAAATGTCTTTTCTTAGCATACACAGTAATAGACTCTGGGGTCAAGAAATGATATATTACTGTAATATCTGCTGCCTTTTAAAATGACATTTGTAATAAATGGCATATATTCCTCTTATAATTTCTTTATTAGTAACACAAATTTCACCATCTGTGATTATCATCATGGATGGCAGATGAAAAATTCCCCTCTGCCAATGAACATACCAGTTGAGTTACACCAGAGAGGCACGTGGCTTGCCATCCATATAAAGAATGTAGCCACAGTGGTTCCTTTAGTGTCACACAATAGCAATTATAAGCCTCTTTACTTGACAGGTGGCCTCTAACCTTCCTAGGCTTCTTTGAGCAGAGTATCAGATATCACAGGTGAGGGAATACATCAAAATTAGAGAGCCGCTTACTTTCTGTGTGCATTTGGTATAGTCCTGAGGATCGGCAATGGACCTTATCCCACAATCAATTTCCTTTCCATCTTGATTGAAGGAAATGTATGACTTAGCTGCAAGCTCTGTTGAATTCCCTACCACTATCTCTGCAGATATGTAAATGAACATTAGCTGCAGAATATCAGATTATGGAAATGCTGAAAGAACATTATGGCTTGAGGAAGAGGGAAAAATAGTCTCTTGCTAGCAAGACATTTTCTCTTTGAAGGAAACACTTGAGTGACATGAAGTTGAGGCTAAAATATAAATTAAATATGAAAAGCTGAGTGAGAGGTAATTATTAAAATGATTTGGATTAGATGGAGAAATTCAAGGCCTGTTTCAACAGAGAGCTTGCATGCCTGCATAAAGAAATATGTGAATTCATTGTCAGGCAGCGACTTTCAGTGAATTGCCACAAAAGAAATAGTAATTTCTACAAACAGAGCATGAGCAGACAGGAATTCAAATGAACATAGGGAATTCATTGCTGTGTGAGTGAGCTGATATCCAATGGCAGACAGATCAGGGGTGACTCTTTTGTCAGTTGGCCAAACAAGGGTTTCTAGTCCTACCTGAGGTGCCTTGGGGTGTCCTGAGCCCCCTCTCCAGGAACGTGCGGGGCTCCTGTTACCCCTATGTCACCAGAACCCTGTGGGCATCCCAGATACACCAGGGCATCTCCAATGCGTTATGGCCACCTCTGGCTGAATTGAATGCCAAAGGACACATCTCAAATGTTAGGAATCTTGACTAGAAGCTAGTGAAAGACTTAATGTTTTATGGTCAAAAAGCTGCAGAGCATTTACTACTCCGTCACAATGTGCTGATCATGATGTCGGCTGATTCACAAATACAAACCAGTAGCTGGTTTCAAATATTTACATTACTTTCTGAAGATGGATTTTTTCCCTGGTTTTAACCAATAGCTCAATCTGGAAAAGGCCATCCATTTATTTCTGCGCGTGTGCAAATATCAAAATTATTCTTCCTTCATCTAGAGGTGGTGGCTTTTTTACCAAAACACTAAATATTTTTTCAACCCCACATTTTATTAAACACAAGTAATCAAAAGAAAAATAAAACTCAAGTAGGGAAGGGGTGAGAGGACGTAGTCGATAAATTTTATTAAGTGTTTCTGTATTTGGGTTCAAAATGATGATGACATATTGCTGAAGTGTCAACACTCTTCCAAAGGTAGAAGGCAACAACCTGGATCGCTCTCCCAAAGTACACATAAATTCCGATAGACTCTGCCAAGGAGACTAAATATATGTTTGCATTTTTATAAGCGAGATCAGATTTTGGATCTACAAGTCTATACAAAGACATCTGTGTATTTTTAATAGGGATCATGATTCTACCACACACACACACACACACACACACACACACACCTTTGTAGAAGTAAATATAAGAAGAATTATTTTCCTATTCCCCACTGGAATCCCATCTGGCACTACTAATCGACCAATTACCTTCAACAGCTAATGGATGAAATGATAAAGAAACTGTGCTGAAGGATTATATTTTTGGTTACTAATTTTGAACAAAATAAATGTCAACTACAGTTTCTGCCTGTGAAAACAAACTATTTTCTGGATAAATTTTGGTTAATCACTTTTCTGACTGTAATGAAATAGTTTTCAAAGAAAATTTTAGATTCTAGTGAGCTGTCTGACTTGGCTTCTTGTTTTGACTCTGATCCTGTTTTAATTACATTGTCACCCTCTCTTGTTTGCTAATGAACCTGTCCTTAGTGGTCCAAGTCTCTCCACACTGATGGCATATGCTCTAACAATCTTGATTCACTGAGCCAGTACATTTCTAAATTCAACCTTTTCTCATTCCAAATGTTATGATGCACTCAGGGAATGAACCAACAGAGACATTCAGGATAGCTACCTTTCAGCTTTCTAGAAATTTTAACATACATTTTCTTGATGCAATTCCTTTTTGTTCCCCTGATTGTTCTGAATAAGAACATATAGCCATTCATCTATAATTTAAATCTTGTGATCTGTTCTGGAAGCTTCTATAAGGCCCATTAAATGTCATAGTTTTGGCTGTATACTAAGACTGAAAAAGACTCTTACTTTAAATGATTTGTATCATTACATTTGAAATAGACACATGAAAAGAACATGGCTACCTTGGAGAAAACATTATGAACAACATGTTATAAAATGGTATTTGATCAACTTAAAAACAGTGTAAGAAAATATTTGCTTTTGAAAGAAGTATCCAGCTCATAATTCCTCACAACCAGATGTTTTAAAGTTTTTTGTTTTCCATTTTTCTGGGGTCTTTTGTAGGGTTGTTTTGTTTTTTTTTTTAATGTATACTTAATGCAATTGGATGTTAATGTTTTTAAAAATACAGTATTCAGCATTTTTTTTCTCTCCCTCTTTCAGTTAATCTGATTTAGGAGTATGAACAGCCAAAAACCTGCTCAGTTTGATCCCACAGAATAACACCAGTGGTTGAATGACACCAGCCTTTTAATGAGTCTGTGTCAGCCCACTTAGACCCTAAGCACCTTAATCATAGATCCTCCCTCATTTCAGAAGGTCAAGTATCAAGTCAGTAACAGGACAGGCACTCTGTTGTGTACTTTGTTTTATGAACACAAATGCACTATCTTTGGTCCAGATATTTAACCATTTTGGTTAAATGATTACCACCTTCCTACCTTGGCTTTGTTCAGTTCTGGGAAAAGAAGCTCCCTGTATTTGTAAGTCAGGAATAGTCAGTGCTTAAAGCTGTGAGCCATGCTAAGCTTTATGATACTAGCTCATGTTGTACTTCTTCCCATTTTTCCTAAGATGTCCATCAAACAGCTCTCAACTTAAAATTTCCCATACATGTTTCTGAGCTTCCTGTATTCATTACATATTCGCTAAATATTCTTGCCAACTATATATTCTGACACAAAGTAAATGCTAATCAGTACTGAAGGGAAAAATGCAGTGTTAGTGCAGATGAATAAAGCATCCTTCAAGTTCTGTACTCCCAGAAAAATGGAAAGGAAGCAGCAGAGGCTTAGAAGCAGCATGAACGGTAGAGTGAGAAGTGATACTTGCATTTGTTCTTTGCTGCCATTTCTCTACCCAAAAAGCCCAGGTGGTGCTGGCTTTTATCTCTTTCTGAGCTTTGGCCAATCTTTTCCTGACTAGATCAGCCAACACACTGGCAGTTTGCTGATCTTCTGGGCCATCCCATATGTTGTAACCTGAATAAGACTATGCTCAATTATTTGTCTCATTAAATCTCCTGTAGCTGATTGATTCAGGCCCTTTTCTGAAGATAGAAGAAAAATTCCAGATTTACTTCTGTGTCTCTGAAATCAGGTTTCAATTCTCAATGCTTTCAGACTTTTTTCCATGGGATTTATTCCAAAAAGGAGGTGTAGGAGGACAGTGGATCTGAAACAAGAGGAAGGGACTGTTCTACTGTCTCCTGAGCAATTTGAATTCTTTGCCATGGAGAGGTAGTTCACTATAACAGGCCTTTCAACAAAAGGAAAATAATTCCATGTATAGTTTTTTTTTCTGCAAAATTATAGTCCCTGGTAGAATTTAATTTAATTTTGGAAATAATGTAGAATGTAAATACAGAGTATTATACAGCAAAGAATTTAAGTCTGAGTGGAAAACAGAGATTGGTGAACAGCACAGTAGAGCATTTCTTCTCGCAGAGATTTCTTACATCTTATCTGCCAATTATGCTGAATAGCAATAAGACCTGTTTGAATTAAAACGTTACTGAAGATTACTGTATTCTTGTCTTATTATATAGTGGTAAATTTTAGTTACACATTTGTATGTTGCTAACGTGGCTGAAACTTCCCAGTCATAGCCTGACAAAATCTTTTCTGGTGGAATCTCTCATGATTCTCCATGAAGTATTAGCTGTTAAAGACTAATGACACACAGCTAGCTAAGCAGCTTATTTCCATCAAGGGCCAGGTCCTGCTAACACACAAGCAGAGTACTATTTGAATAATATTTAAAATCTGGAACTGACTCTAGATTTCATCAGACTTGAATATTATAAGAAAAGAGGCTTGATTCTGGGTCACATTCAATATCTAACTGATTATATTCTTAATGTTTAGTTTGGACACATTTAAAATCTCATGCAAATATGGTGCAAGAAACCAGTGCTGTCAAAACAGAATGAGACTCGTAAAACCTGTGCTTCTGTCTGAAACTATAGTTAGCACACAGTTCACCTCAAATCAGAACAGCTCTTCAGCAAGACCTTAATGGTTTTCTAATGCACTGGAAAAACATGTATGTGTGTATATGTATGATTTCCAGTAACTTCCTACAACATTTATTTTTCTATTGAGTGCCAATAGAGTGGGAAAGCTTTCACAGCTTTCACAAACCTTGCAGTTAAGCTGTTACTAAATCAAAAATTGTTTTTTAATGATTGTTGGAGTAGGGAAAATGCATCAGAAATTTCTTTCTAGCCTCAGCTGTTCAGCACTTAGTGGTTACTAATCTCGAAAGAGGTGACAGAACTAACTTATTTTCTTGGTTCTCCAACTGAGGGTATAAATACTTAGCATGAGCAGTGTAGAGCATCTTGCATTTCCTCTGCTTTGCTGTGGGTATAAAAGACCTTCTGGTGTGTTGCAAGCTATAAAATTATTTATTCTGCAGAACCCTACTTGCATAGGGTACAAAGAGAAGACCGTGTGTTAAGAGCTTATATGTATTGCAGAGCTTAGCCTATGCATAAGAGCTGATGGCACTGCAAATAGCCGATAGGCATGGAAACCAACTGAAATGAAGTGTGGTGAAATCCTCCTCTCTCTCTCCCTTTTTTCTATTATACATGCTGGTTTTCTAGCTCACCTGCAACACCAGGTCAAAAAGCTAAAGGTCAGAAATGCCAATTATAAATATTATATTACATTTCTTGATATATATCTGATCTCCTTTCTGTCTGAATAGAAGGTGTTTTCTTTCCCTTAATACCTTTGCTTCAAAGAAAAGAAGAATCCCAATGTGCAAACCCACTATTTCCTTTGCACGGTAGAAGCAGAGGTGGGGAATATTATAATGATTAAAAAGAAAAAGGCTTTCAAAAGAGGTGCTGAAGGATTTGAAATCCAAAATGTGATTAGCAAACCCTTGCAGTGGAATACAGTATGCTGCATGCAGGGGGGCCATAAGATGAGGCAGGAAGGTTCCAGAAACCTAATGTAGATCTGAATTTTTGCAGCTATTGTAGATTGAACCAAAACTGTCAGCCTGTGCATTTTTACTTAAACTAGAGGTCTAAAATTTTGCTGTTTGGGTCCACCTCTTCTTCAGGGTTTGATCAATTATACCCTGGTTTTATTAGGCTGAGGATTTTAACTTAACACTAGATCATAAACACCTGAAAAGGGGGAGCTAGAATTTTATGAGGGAAGCACTAAGAGCCCCTTATCTACAGTGACAAAATTGCCACCACCATAATCTCTATTAAGTGCTACAAAATTAGAGTGTAACAGCTCTGAAATTACATGTGACATCTGCATGAATACCAAATCGATTCATTATGTTCAGCCCTATTACAAAAAGCACTTACTGAATTTATACTG
>VYZV01034106.1:0-21105 GCA_013401275.1 Pandion haliaetus
TTCCTATCATAATTTGCTTCACCATTAAAGAGATGAAAAATTTCACTTTTATCTAAATGTATTCCACCATATGCTATGTCTACAGTAATAAACAGTTTAAATTTTATAATCA
Organism: Pandion haliaetus; assembly: GCA_013401275.1. Taxonomy (NCBI): domain Eukaryota; kingdom Metazoa; phylum Chordata; class Aves; order Accipitriformes; family Pandionidae; genus Pandion; species Pandion haliaetus. The sequence continues at coordinate 113 of VYZV01034106.1, forward strand.
GTTATCTTCTAGCTGGTAAGGATCTTGAGGTTTAAAAATTGCTGCAAAACTAAATTATCTGAAACCATAAGCACGCTTAATAGTATCTACCCATGAAACTACCCTCAGAATAACCTAACACTGCTGGTTGCCAGCACTATTTTCAATTTTCATCTGTTAGATATATGATCAAGCATGTCAAATCTGCCCTGAGTAATAGAAGTGAAAAAATAAAGTCATTTACTTAAAACATTTTGATAGCTATTTATCTGAAAACCCTGGTCAGATTTACCGCTCAAAGGCATTTACCTACAAAGTTAACCAGATGCTTTGAGTTGAAAACTAATTTAATTTCTCTGTTATCTTAACAGGACATCTGTTAAAACAACATCCAAGGAAGGTAATATGTTCAAAATTAAACATCCTGCAGGTTGTTTTATTAGAGTATGTGCCACATTGACATTTAACTGTTAACGACCACCGCCCTACAAAAATAATTAGGATATGTGGAATCAAAGCAGTATAATGATTATACTAATGGACACGAAGTAATGTAGAATGAATGTGTAACTGGTGTAAATTCAATCTTGTCGCCAAGTTCATTGCTTTGTTACAACTGAGTTACACTGAAGATAAATGAACCATTTCTTTTGTTTCCTTCTTTCATCAGTTTTATCTAGGTATCAAACTGTCCCTTTAAAATCAGAGTACATTAGTTGTATAAAGTGTTCAGCGCTCATAGCCAGCATGTTCTTTAAACATCATGAGTGACAAGCTATGTAAATTATATCCTGAAGTAATTTGCATTATTGCACTTAATTTGCATATGGATATAAACTGCATTTCAGAGCAACTGGGTATCAATCCAAGCAGTGGTATGTGAAAGTCAGATGCACAGGTGGATGTCTGCTTGACAATGTTGGGATATTCAAGCGGAAAAATACTACAAGGTGTCTATTTATGGTTGCTCCTTATAACTTTGCTGGATAAGAAGGTGGGGACAAATGAGAATGGTAAGAGGAAACGTAGGCTCCGTATTTCCTCCCACCCCTCCCATTTATATCCAGCAGCAATGCAAGGCTGATATTAATTTGTCTGTTGGCGGGAAGTGCTACAACCATTGCTGCCTCTTCCCATTAGTGTCATCCAATGGAAAAGGAAAAGAGGAGGGATGGACTGCACTACAGCCACTAAAAGTCAGCCATATCTGGCTAATCCCTGACTAATATCTCAGGTCAACAAGGAAAAGGCAGACTTATCAGGTGAAAAGTTGTTAATGCATGAATATCAGCTGTGGGTGGATTCCTAAACTGCTCATTTCCTCCTCAAGACCTTTTGCATCAGATGTTCTCCCATAGTCCAGGTTGGTTGCTGAGCCTGGCTGGAGGCAGGAGAATGGGCTACCCGTATGCTGAAGTCCATTCTGCCTTATTTTAGTACAAACCATGTCTATGAGTATGAAAACACTGATTTTAATCACAGTGCCCATTGGCAGTTGGAGAATCCCACTTACATGATTTCTTACATTTGTCTTTATTACTCTGCTTTCATGATGTGGGAAACAGTCAAACTTGCAGTTCAGGTACATGGTGGGTAATACTTGCAAATAATAAAACAGCAGCAAGCTTTCTGCCTAAACTTTCATTTCTCCAGTACTTCCTCTGCACTCCCAGAGCTGTCTCTGGCAATGCGCTTATATCGCCTTCCTCCTGCTCCCTAACAGTTACTGGGGAGCCCTCACCAAGTTTTGGTTAATCTTCCTGATTCATACTTACCTCAGAAGGAAAGGGGAAGAGTTACACATTTTCAGCATTTTATTTGACTGCAAGGTTTATATGCAATGTTTTCAGTTTTTCCCTAAATACAATATCAGGCATCTTAAATGTTGATATAAATTGAGTTGTCTTTGAACTAAAGGATTCTAGTTCTTTTTGAATGCATTAGTAGTTCTTCCAGGTAACAAGGATAACATTCATCTTTCCACATTTCACTTAAGATACTATATAGCCGTACATATATGAGAAGACCTTTTGTTTTTCTTCCATAGTAAAGCATGTAAAATTGTGAAAAGTGAACTGATTATTTATTACATGATAATTAGCTTTTTTCCTTGTGAGGTGCAACAAGCTGTGTGGTTGGAAATAGGAATTTGACTACAGAAAGGACAAAAAGCAAGCTGAAGTACTCAACTTCAGTTAAAAGACTAAAGGGGGTGTTAAAAAAGATGGAGTATGACTCTTCCCAGAGGTACACAGTGAAAGGACAAGAGGCAATATCACAGATTTCAGCAATGGAAATTTCAACCGCATATCAGGAGAAAATTTTTCACAATTAGAATGGTTAAGAACCATAGAGTTTGTGAAATTTCCATCCTTGGAGACTTTTAAAAGTTGACTGGCTAAAACTCTGAGCAACCTGATCTAACTTTGAAGTTGGTGCTGCTCTGAGCAGGAGACTGGATTAAGTGACCTTGAGAGGTCTCTTCCAACGTGAATTAGTCTGTGATTTTGTGGGTCCAAGTTATCTTATATTTGCAGTGGGTAGGAGAAAGTGTGTTCAGATACATTTGCTTTCCCTTAAAACTTCTGGCAGAAAGCAATCTGATTACATATTTTTTGTTAGTTTACATTTTAATAGCTACAATACATTCAGTTGTTTGTATCATATTTAATAATTTCAAATAAGTGCTTTTTTTAATATTTCCTATTCTTTCATGTTCTCCCTGTTGCACCTCAGGACGATATAGGAAAGAAGCAACCTAATTTGAATGTGAATAGCAACTTTTTTCTTAAAGAACAGTAGCTTGCAACTCATATCTGTAGAATGAGTGCTAAAATCATGAGGAACCTCACTTTAACTACACATGGTGAGCTATGTACATACTATCACCAGTGTGCTCAGGGTTCTTAGGTGCCACAGTTCTGTAAATAAACTTTCACAGTATTATTCTACATGTTTTCAGAGCAGAGCTGAATGAAGAACAGGATGCACTTGTATGAAGTATGGAAATGAATTACATAACAGCCAATGAGCAGAAAAAAAAATATGTAATGGCCACATATGGTAAGAAAAGCTTTTTTTTGTTTGTTTTTCCTTGACCCTTTATGAAGATTTTTCTGACTGCTGCAATATATGCAGTAAGATCCAGTATGGCAGCCTCACCAAATTCCCAAACCTGATTAATCTCTAAAATAGGGCATGCTGTACAGAGATTAAGGACAGGATCGTGAAAAAGAAGAAAAAAAAAAAACCAAACAGTTGTGACTGCATGATTAAAAGCTATATAAAAGTGAATGTACAGAGTGAGCTAAATTATGCTTAAACAAGCAACCTTGATTCTTGCATTTGTTGATACTGGAGTGTTTGACTTTCAAACACCTAATTTTTGTGTCAAAAGACATAGAAGTACAACCTTATGATTTAATATATTAAATGTAACCTTTGTATGTTATTAGGTATAAATAAGGAAGATGTCAAGAATCCTGTACAAATAGAAACTAAGTCAATTTTGACAGTTAAAATGAGTTTTTTAAAAGTGTACTCTTGGTTACATTCACACAGTACTGTAGGGACTATAGCAAAACAACATCAGAGCTCAGCCAGGCAGCAGGGAAAGGAGAGCTCTCGTGTCTGGTCACACAAAAGTAGGGTTGCATCCAAGGAGAACCAAAAGTACTGGCATAAGGCTGGGACCATGTGCAGCAAGGGCTGCTTTAGACCCTGCTGGTCCCCCTCATCCACCACCCCAAGTCCAGCCTCTGCCTTGACTTCCAGTAACTCAAAGCAGCATCATCTTTACACTCCCACACTTGTGATGGGACCAGTGCAACCTCAGCCATGCATTTTTTGCAGTGAAAAAATGTCTACTCATTTTTAAAGTAAAAATGAGAGTTCAATAGTTCTTATTTTGCTTCTATTCTGCTTGTGTGATCCTTAGACATCATTAGGGAAAGCTTTTAAATGCCTTGAAGAGTGCTGTTTCTTCAGTACATGAGCATTTGCAGCATTCTTTCTACTTAGAGTCATTATTCAGAGCTTGCAGCTGAATCCCATAGAAGTAAATGGGAGTTTTGTTTGAAGAAGAAAATAAAAAATGCTAAACAGACTATTAACTTATGTTGGGGTTTGGGGGCTTTTTTTTCTGATATAGCTGAATCCAGTTCCGTGTCTCCTTTCTTCAGATATTTTAATCAATCACTGAAATATTACATTTTCTCAGTGATGCTTTCTATTATGTTTTCTTTTTTGTTTCACTAGTGTACTTCAGATGTGCCTCATTCAACATAAGAGGTTATGCTTTTTGGATGCTACATTTGCTTAGCCGCAGGCCAAAATAAATATTACCACTCCTGAAACCTTAAAGTCCTACTTATACTGAGTATGGCACTCACCAGCAAGCAAAACAACACACAGACAAATTAAATATTATTGAAGAGTAATACTGAAAAGTAAGTCTGAGAAGTAGGTTTTCTAGGCATTCATCCACAGATCTAGATAACAATCAAGGTTAAGAACAAGTGATTGCACTTCCTATTTGTTAAAAACCTTTGTTACAAAGCCATAAATATTCCAGCTTGCCGTGAAACAGTTTCAGCAGACAATCGTGCCTCAAAGACAGAAAATACTTAGTGCGATGCTATTTTCCACAAGATATATATGATTGTAATGGTATATAATGCAAACAGATTTGCATGGCTGTTCACTAATAGTCCTTGAGCATCTTCAGTCTCTTCAGAGATGATTACCTCATTGTTCTAAAAATTTCTGAGTCTTTGCAGGACTGTTTCAGTGTACTAAAGAGAAGCTGTATAAATGTCATGACCTCTGCCGCCACAACTAAAATAAAAAAGGATGAAGCTGGCAAGCATTTTGTAATAAGGTATATTAGCATTCAAAATATGTCTTCCCCATTGTATCAGCAGGTGATGATGGAAAAACTGATGTACATACACATAGAATAAAAGCTGTTCTCAAAATTTTAAAAAAATAAGCCTTTCTTTTATTTTGTTTGGTAGAAAGCTTTAAATTATACATATAAAAACAAACTATACCCACCTGAACTATTATTAGGCTGTAATTTTAACCTATCAATTCCTAAAGCCATGCTGTGCAGGAATCCTCTCTCATGGTTTACAACCTCAGAGGCATCCCTCTGGTACTTACTTAAAGGTTATTTTTTATTCTCTATTTAGAACCGATTCAGACCCAGAGCTTTTTTCAAGGTTCTACGTGCCAGTCTGAACACAAAAAACCACACAGGAGTATCATTACAGATTTGAAGTTGCAGTTATTCCCAGGTGAAAATATAAATATTAAAGACGTATGAATGTGACTAAGAGACTTAACACTTAAAACGATCCATTTTGTAAGACATCTACATCTGTAAAACAGTTGGAGCCTCTGAAGGATTTAGAACAGGAGGATAAGTTTTATCCATCCAAAAAGCTGGGTATCTTCCCCTTAGACTTTCATTTCTAGGCCCTAGATCTTGCAGATTTGTTCATGTGTGGAAGTTTTGATGTACCATTCACAGTTGAAAGGGAGAGGAGACGAGAGCGTGTGAATTAGACCTTTTGTAGACAATGAGTTGATCTGCACCTATTTCTTAAATCCATTTTTTAGGAACTTTTCCTTTTCTCCCCCTCATTACTGATGCTTTTGGTCTGAAAACCAGCTGAAGTGGAAGGAATATACTCCACTGGGTATTCCAAGGCAGATCATATTATTGGAACAAATAATACCTCTAAAGACCAAATAAAAATTTTAACTGCATCCAAATACAAGCCTGAACTATATGGTTGGTTGGGAAACACTCTGGATGACACAGCCCTAGACTTCAGAAAAAATCAGTTCCAGGTTTAGGTACTGGTTTTGGCCCATCTTTATTCCAACTAGCACTCACTAGTGTTCTAAGCTTTTATACCCACTAAAACACAGGCTCAAACAGCTGCTTCTCCTTTCTCCCTTCCTTCCTACCCCCTTTCACTTCACCAGACACGATAAGCACCCCAACATTTACAAGTTTAGGAATGCAGGTGGCTGAAACAAGCAGGTGGAAAGAGGGTGGATTGGGTTGAGTATAATTGTACCACAGGTGCTGGGTTTGTTACATACATTAGTTCACTTAGCAATACAGAAAGCATTTTAACCAAATAAAAGATAATATATGCAAGTTCTTTCATTTACTATGTTTTTGCCAAGCTTTTAATGAGATTGGGCCTGTCTAAAGGTATAAAACCAACAAAGTGTAACATTTTACCTGCAGAAAATTACTTTACACCCTCAGGAAATGAAATTCTGATCCTTTTGAAGTCAGCATCTTATGAAGAAACAGAATACACGGGGATGAAATATCCCAGTCTCTAGGTTTTTTTGTACCTTGGGGGTCATTTGAGAGAAAATACAGGTAAGGAAGTATCTTTGCCTCATTTATTCTTGCTATAATTGTGTTTAACTTTCTGCATCAGAACATATCAGTAACTCACAAAGGATCAGAGAATTACATCTGTAATTTACAGTTGGGCTAAACTCTCTTTAATCAGGAACAGCAATTAAATATCTGAGTCAAGAAGAGAATGTGATCTCTTACACATGGGATTCCCCTTGACGGTCAGTTCACACCACTGTGAGCATAACTCAGCATGGACAGCAATATTAAGACTCAGTTGAAGCTTATTACTTTAACAAAATATTTTGTTACCGCTGCTAATCTTTCATCCCACAAATTGTCAGCCTTCTGGGAATGCCTTAGAAAGTAGAGTTTTGGGTTGAGATGTTGGCTTGAGCCCATTACCAACTGCCACTTTATGTGTGACACTTACAGTGTCACTAAACCCCTATAAATATGTCATTCTCAGGAAAATATATTTTTCCTATTGATTTTGACTGTGTATAAGTGTTCAATCATAACATTCCTACCAGAAGCACAAAGTTAAAAAGCACTGCTGTAGCCAAACAGCAATCTATTCTGGCACCTCAGTTTACATTTCAATTTAGTGAAAGACACTTTGTTTTACAATTATTATGCTGTGGTATAAGACCCCTGAAAGGAATCCAGCTAAGTAACAGCAAGCTAAATGGTACAAAAAATATTTGTTTACCCTTGAGATGGTAATCTTTTGTATTCATGAAATCACTAATTAATGTCTCTCATAGAGGTGAAATTGCATTGCAGAATTACTGAGGGGACAAAAAGAGATAATTTTCTTTTAAAGCATATATACCATTATTGTTGTGGGCATCAAAAGGTATATGCTCATTACTGTCTAGATTAAAAGTTTCTAATGTACCCAGAATACTCCAAATTTCCATCACACTACCCTGATTCTAATAACACTAAGACAATGAGCAAAGCAGAACACAACCTTTCAACTGTGGCATGTTAACAAAGTGCTGATGGCTTAAATATATCCAATCATAAACTACCTTGGAAAGGTCCCCAGCTTCCAGATAGAAGCAGATAACAAACACGTTCCATGTAACCCAAAGGACCAGCCAGGCAGCATACTGCAGGGAAGAAGAGAGAAACAGTGCATTAATAATTTCACTATCAACTGAGTTAACATAGTTCATTAGACAATTAGTTCAATCCAAGACAAAACCAGACTATAAATATGGTGCATATGAATAAAAATGTTACATATAAAAGCGAATCAAGAATATATTCTTCCCCTTCACAGACACAATCTAGAGTGACCTAGTGAGTACTCAGTCACACCAGAAAATCTGTATCTGAGAAAACAGTTGATAGGTCTGACATTTCAATTTAAAACTAATCTGGATCTCTTATTATTGTGCTACTGGTGAATACTGCAATATCAGGAGAGGTATGTAATATCAATTATATGTTAGAAGTGCAGAGCTGTTTTTTCAAATGGTTATTCAAGTATAATTTACTAAATGACAAATTTGAAGTAAGTGCCTAATTGAAGTAGGCACTGGATTCTAAACACTTTGGATTTACTCTCAAGAAATTAAGATTATATATAACCTCAAGAAAATAAAGATATATATATATAGGTTATTTTGCTGTATTTCTACAAAATATAGAGGGATTTGGTCATGACAGCTGCGTCTATCACTGTATTTTGTGACATTCCAAAGTACAGTTCATAATTATTCAACACCCTCGGGGGCAGACTGTATTTTAAATTGACAATTTCTTTGGGTTTTGTTTTGTTTTGTTTTGTTTTATTTTATGGTGTATAGGAGGAGTACTCATGCTTAAGCAATAACTGTTCATTGGTGTTTGCCAAACTTCTCATTCACATATCTGATGTGAGTAATGGAGTACATGTTTTCTCTCCTGGGCACTACTTTGCTTCTTTTTTGTATTCATAAGACCTTATGTGCTTGGACTGGAAATACATTTCCCTGCCGTAATGCTGGAGGATCTTGTGTAATAAAGTTTGACCTGCTGTTGTTAGTCTTACCTAATGTTTGTGCTTGAGAACTTCCCTTGACAAATTATTCCATCATCTAATAAACCTTAGGATCTACAAATGTTTTTCTAATGGCTGTTGTAGCTATCCTCTAGTTGTTCATAATTCAATTCTGCACGTTTGCTCATTTCATTCCACAGACCCATGGCACTGCATACGTGTGAAATATGATGGAGACACAACACTATTCCCTACCTGTTATAGCTGAGGGCTATTTCCTCCTTTTATATCATCAACCCATTTCTCTCAAGTATTTACAGACCTACTCTTCTTGTTTTGTTGTCTTTTCTCCAAACTATACTGATTAAATTTTGTTAAACTACTTTTCCAAATCAGGAAACACTGCTTTCTGCACACCTCTATATTAAATCACCTTCTGAATAAGCAGAAAATATTTTAGACTGTACGCTATCCACCCCTTACAAAAAATATATAACAAACCATTGTTTGTCATGAATGACAATGTCATTCTGTAAATTCCGTAACAAACTATGTAGGATTCTTCTTGCATTTCTCTTGGAAGTACTGGTTTGCATCAGAATATCTATCATTCAACATGCCATTTTCTACTTAACTTTCTAGATACTGTGAAAATACTACAATTCTGTTCTTTCTCAGGAGATCTAAAGTGAGACTATATCCAACATGAGAAAAATTTATGCCTGTTCCTATTTCTTATTTTTATAGATAACCAAATAATTGCCAACCAGCCTAGCTATTAGGTAGACCATGTACTGATTTTAAAGAATTATGATAAATATTGTTTTGATCTAATGAAAGCTAACACAGTTTTAAAGGTTCAAATTGCTTTACACAAGTAATTTTAGGTAATTTAAAGCATACAGATTACATATACTTTGTAGGACAGCTCTTTCTGGTCCGTAGATCTGGTCACAGATCACAGATTTATTTAGATCAGCAGGGACCCTCTGGAGGTCACCTGGTCCAATCTCCGCTCAAAGCAAGACCAGCATAAATCAAGCTGTGCAGGGATTTGTCCAGTTGAGGTCTGAATATCTCCAGGGATGGAGATTTCATGGCCTCTCTAATGCACATCTACTCTTTGAGCATAGGCTGCTATAAAACTTTGCAACACAGGAACTTAATTCAGATGCATGGTTTTAACACACTGTCGTGGTTTCCGTTTCAGCTCAGCTGGTAACGAAGCACCACGAAGCCGCTCGCTCACTCCTCCCGCCCCCCTCCGGTGGGATGGGGAGGGAATCGGGAAGGAGAAAAAGGAAAAAAAACCTGAAACCTCGTGGGTTGAGATAAGGACAGTTTACTGGGACAACACAAGGAGAGAATTTACAACAACAGCAATGGTACTAATAAAAGAACATACAAAACTGAGTGATGCACAGTGCAACTGGTCACCACCCGGAACCCAACCCTCTGCCGCTTCTCCCACCGAGTCGAAAAAGCGAGCCCCCCCCACCCTCGCCCCCCAGCCCGCTCCCCATTTATATACTGAGCATGATGACACATGGTATGGAATAGCTCCTTGGCTAGCTCAGGTCAGGTGTCCCGGCTGTGCCCCCTACCAGGCTTCTGTGAAAATTAACCCTGTCCCAGCTGAACCCAGGACACACACTCATACTTTTTTTTTTAAACCCAACTCTGAGACATTAAGTATATTGAGCATTTTGTTCTGCTGTAGTTTGCTTATGGTACACCTGGCTTTGCACGTGACATAAAGCATTATAACTACCAGAACAAGAGAAGGAAACATTAATTTAGAATCAATAACCTTAATTTGGGATTTTTTTTCTAACTTTGCAGCATTTTAACTTGCTGGTTTTTGCCAATTATTTTAATACTTTAATGTTATATACAAGTATACATATATTCTGATGGAGTTAGCACAAGTATTCCTTCTGACACACGAAGATAATTGGATTTCTTACAGTGAAAATTCTAAATACTGCATTTAGACTGATTTCGCAAAGAAATTAGACTTAAGCAGTAATATCTACATGTGATATCTGTTCCCTTGAAATAACTTCTGTGCTTCTAAACAATTTTAAACAAACTGGACAAAAGACTAGAAGATTCAAAGATATATTTTCACAAAAGTTTCAGGAAAATAGGCCTACAAATGGGAAGATATACTCTATTAAGTCCTCATACAGAGAAAGATTTACTTATCTTTTATCAGTCAACACAAAGGGGAAAAAAATGTGGGAGAAAGCCACTGGAAACTAGGTTTCATTAGGTCAGCTGTTCATGGCACAACTTGTCACATTGCACATAAGCGACAGCTGATTAAAAAGCTCCCTGTGCCCAGTACATCCAGCAGAACACTCCAAGGTACTTTGGAGCTGCTTGTCCCAGCAGAGAGCCTTATGCTTATATGAAGACGTGAAACTTCTCTTTTCCACTGTGTAGTCTATGACCAAAAAAATGACATATTTATTTGACTTTTAGCTGCACTCTTTTAACAAGCATCTGCTGTTATTGGACTACAGATAAGGTTTAAAAATGTCTTTTAAAAGTATGTTTTAGACTGCTTCCTTTTGAAATGTTGTATTAAGTGTTTGCTGCCTGAATTCTGCGGATAAACACTGAGTATAATTCTCTTGAAATACAAGGATGCTTCTGCTTCCCACTGCTTCTTATTTTAGATGCTTCAGATCTAGCACATCTCTTATCTCTGGATCACATGCAGTCATAACTGCCTCTTGTTGACTATGTGCTTCAGCAAATCATTGCGGAAATTCAGCTCTGAAGGTCTGTGACAATGAACAAATCCCTCTGGTACTCTCTATTATATGTATCTAATTAGAAACACATTTCATAAGAGTTTTTCAAAGGGCTATAGCTGTATTTTTTCCTCATATGTGGGAGTTCAAGACAGCTGCATTATCTGACAGAAGCCACCACAATGCTACAGCAGTCACATATCAACAAGACAAGAACCTTGATGAACACACACTTGACCAAGCAGGAGATTCTGACAGGAGGCATAGCAATGACAACACAGCTTATTATTTTTATGGAAATCCACACTGGAAAGTGGTAGAACTGGAAGGCTAAGACTGAAAATTTAATTGCTTACTATTTTGCAAAGTTGTAGCCAATCAGTAAAGTTAGGGATTTTTTTGTGAAATAATTTATATAAACACAGCTCTTATATGGTAGAACACACTTACCATTCTTCAAGTAAACATGAATTTGTAACTGTCTACAAAGAATTATGAAAAGAATTCCCTACCTTATGACTTATTGATACTGTTTAGTTACATGTTTGAAAATTTGCTATGAATCATCACAAATTAACATAGGATGTCTTTTTTCTTGGGGAATGGGAAACTGAAATATTAAAATACTTGTAAAAGTACTAAGAATCCATACATCCTTCTTCACACTTCTCTCAAAGTTGGCTAAGTCACATTATCTCCATTTTACTAACAGGGAAACCGAAGATCAAAGAAATTAAATTACTAGACTTAATTCCACAGCCCAACAGAAAAAAGATCACAAGGGCACAAGAACCAAAGGTCCAGGTAGCACACTACTGCCTTTGATATAAACCTGGTCACCAGAACTCACACCTAATACTCATGTCACTTTGCCTGAAGGAGAGATATGTGTCCTGGTTTCAGCTGGGATAGAGTTAATTGTCTTCCTAGTAGCTGGTACAGTGCTATGTTTTTGAGCTAGGTATGAGAAGAATGTTGATAACGCACTGATGTTTTCAGTTGTTGCTAAGTAATGTTTAGGCTAAAGTCAAGGCTTTTCGGCCTCTGATGCCCAGCCAGCAAGAAAGCTGCAGGGGCACAAGAAGTTGGGAGTGAACACAGTCAGGGCAGCTGACCCAAAGTGGCCAACGGAGTATTCCATACCATATGACGTTTTAGGAACTGGGGGGGGCATCACCGCTCGGGGACTTCCGGATGTGTCAGTCAGCAGGTGGTGAGCAATTGCATTGTGCATCACTTGTATATTCCAATTCTTTTATTATTACTGTTATCATTTCATTAGTGTTATCATTATCCTTATTAGTTTCTTCTTTTCTGTTCTATTAAACCNCATTATCCTTATTAGTTTCTTCTTTTCTGTTCTATTAAACCGTTCTTATCTCAACCCACGAGTTTTAGTTCTTTTCCCGATTTTCTCCCCCATCCCACTGGGTGTATTGGGGGGGAAGTGAGTGAGTGGCTGCGTGGTGCTTAGTTGCTGGCTGGGGTTAAACCACGACAATATGTCACATACCTTTGGAGTATAAATAGTGAGCAACTCTGATAGCTATAAGCATTTTACATTTAACCATTTTTTTCACAGAAATTTACATGGCATTTCTCTTGCTTCTAAATTCTTTTTGGATATGCGAGTCAATTACAATCACATTTGACTTAGGGATACAAGGGATCCAGACAAGATATCACTTTGTGCAATTCAACGCAATTGAATTGTTGTTGTAATTGGTAATTTGCTACTTATTTTCTTTTTAAAAATGTACACAATTTTAGTTTCAGATTCTTCCAAACCTGAAATTAGGCTCCCAGATCTGTCCATGCGCCATTCAGGAAAAAGAAACTAAATGCATTTCTAAAATGATAATTACTACATTTGCCATAGTAATTAAAAATGTGATTATTTATGCTATCTGGGCAAGAGTACTTGAGTTGTTCAAGGGTTACCTTGAGCCCAGCATGTCTGGAAAGGACAACACAGTAACAACTGTCCACAATTATCACTATCTTCGCTTCTAAAGTTATTTTCCCCTAATTTCCTATGTCTATGATGACGCTTCACTTAGAAATACAATTTTAAAACTTATCTTTTCCCCATCAAATCTGATAACAAGTGGTATTCTGAATACTTGGCGCCAAAATACCATCTAAACTTACTAATAACATTCAGCTAATCTTTGAAGTGCCTACAGCTCTGCTTACCTTTGAAAAGCCCCTCTAAAATAGAAATAACTATTTGGTGGAGTCAGCTGTTCCTGAACAGCGAAGTCCATGGTTTAGTTGTCATAACCTTCTATGGTGTTTCCTGTTTGAACCTCTTCATCACCGAACAGCAAAAGTTCTGCCTCTAGTTTCCACCTTCCTGGAACTAGTAAAAGACCTCACCTAGACTCCCATGGGAGAAGTCCATTTGCAGGGGCAGACAGAAGTTTATAGGGTGACTTCATGCAGCCACTTAGTAGGCACCATTCTGTAATTTAATCTGCTTTGTGCATTTTGATATTTCCTTCCTGTTCCCATTGCCTGAGGCTTTCCCCTGAGAGCTGATGAGGGTGTGGGCAGCACAGCATGGTGGAGAGTCCAGCTCTAGAACCTAACCAGCAGAAACCACACCTCAGCAGGAAGGCTCCAGTGCAGGGCAGGATCAGAAACCACAGCCTGACTCCAAGGAGGAATCAGGAGCCAAATTCATGCCCAGGATTGATTCAGTTATTGAATGTGTGAGGACCAGCTGTTTTAAGCGGAACTCCTGCTCTCAGCAGCCTAACACAAAGAACAACCATGCTCTGCTTTTAATGATCCAGATGAAAGTCTTCTCTGCTGAGCAGTTACCTACAGGCCTCAATGGGAGAGAGCTCAGGGCCAAACCAGTAGCCTTGACAACAAATAATAATGTTCCTGGCAGCAGAGGGCTTTGTGCAACCATTTCAACTTCAATAAATGTTCACTCACTTTCTTGAATGTACTGGGAAGCTCTTGCAGAATGCCATAATCCTCCGGATATTTTTCATTGCTTGTTGGTTGTCACAGCATGCAGCTTGCACTAGTTTTGCTTGGCTGAATTCTTTATATCATTAGGAGTTAGACTTTTTCTTGCTGTTTTATTTTAGTTTTAGTCAATCATGGCCATAGCATCAGAGCACTGTCCATCTTTGTGAGTTTGTTTCTAAGCGAATGTGAATTGATTTTGTACAATCCATTTTTGAGTTGGACTTTTCTGCCTCAAATTGCAGTGACAGTCTAGGTTGTCTGCTTCTGTTTATCAGGGAATTTTTTAACCCTCTGGCATTGTGAGTCCTTGGCTCTTCAGCCTTTCCTCAGTCACAAATGTATACATATTTTCTTCTCTTTGCTCCTTTCAGGTAAAAAATCTCTCTGGTATTTTACTTCCTTTACATTACACTTTAATAATTAGTATGCTCTGCCAAAACTGACTGAAAGCTGCAGAACTGTCAAGTGCATCAGAATTGGTCACTACCAAAGAGAAAATTACTGTTGGATTAGTTTTTTACTCATGAGTAATCACTGCTTGCAGATATAGAGCAAGTGTTTCTTAAAATTTCTTCCCAGAGGCTTCTATACACCTAGTGGCTATGTATAAACTTTTAAGCAGCTTGGGCTTAGTTATAAGCCCTGATTTTATATAAGAGTGTATTAAATCTATTTTCCCCTTGATTTGCATGGGAAGAATTCATAAGCATAAAAACCAGGAAGAAAGCTGAGGTGCATTCTGGTCAGGTCACAAATGGATGAACGGACAGCCCAGAGCCCAGCACGTTGCTATGAAGTGCAGTCACCCCTCAATCTACTCATAGCCAAGGAGTTACAGCTTGGGTGGGACTTACTGGGCTCCTTTTTTTTTTGGCTGCTTCTGGTTTTTTTTCATTTTCTTGTGTGCCAGAATTGTGCTGGGTCCAGAATGCACAGCAGAGATTTAATTTTTTTCTTAAGAAAAAAGTTTGTTCTCCAACTACTTCTGCATAAGAGAAACTGGATTTCTACAGAGCACATTACTGCTGGAGTGATATCCATCTGCCCACATTTAGACGTCTGCAATGCAGATGTCCTCCTCTGAGCAGTGTCTACACTCCCATTACAGTCAACTGAGAGGAAAAGGCACTTCCAGGGCTTGGTTCATTTCTCAATGTATGACACAGATCACTCCACCCTTGCTGTTTGGAAAGCTAAACTACTCCAAGGCAAAATTCCCTATGTCACAGAGCTTATTAAAAATCTTGCAGTGGTAACATCAAAAATGAGATAGTAACACTGCACTATGCAGATATGAAGTCCCTTTTTTCCACAAAAACGAGAAGAATGAAACAAAATAAACCTCACCAGTGTAAAATATCCCCAAAGAACTGCTGAAGAGACATCTTCTGAGAACTATTGTCTCCTGTATCCTGCTGATGCCATGATATCACTGCACACACTGATGGTCCATTAATATTTAAGCTTGAATCATTCATTTGTTCATTTTCTGTTTCTTGGATTCACAGCTCTTTAGATTTTAATGGAAAAGATCAGAATTGCTAACATGACAGCTGCTTTTGGGTACTGCATCACTTTAGTTTGTTTTTCAGCTTCTGTTTCAGTGTCCAACTGTGTCATATTAAAATATTACCTTAAACAGTAAATGACAAACCTCCATTCCAAGAACCCATGAACAACTCAGGAGACATATCAGCCCATTCATACAGCCTTCCTAAGAAAGACACATTTTCTCAGTGTAGTCACTCTATTCTTAATAAATAATGATTTCTTTTCATATGATGTGATAAGGGTGAATGACCAGAATGTAAAAGTAAGCACACAGAAATACATAACTTGCATTTTAGCATTGTTCAGTCAATCTACTATGTTACACTAGGGTGTTACAAATATTCTAGATCGCCAAATGAAAGTAATCTGTAACTAAGGAGTTACTTTAAAAGAGTTTTTGTTAAAAAGACAATATTTCTGCCATTCTTCTTACAAATGGGGAGTAGAGAAATTTTTGTCTTGTCATCTCAAATTCATTTCTTCTTGGTTTTGGGAGGATTGGGTTTTTTTAGGTTTCTTCTGCATCCATATGTTAAAGCTCATGACCTTTTTAACAAAAGTGCATTTTATGTACTAAAGAAGAAAGGTAAGGCAGAAATTCTAATAGGACATATTTATTTTACCTTTTTGACTTAGCAGTAGAGATTTAATTGGTTTGGCTTCACTCATCACTCAGTTCCTGTATTTCTTTTGATCATATCTTTGTTGTGAAGCATTTACCAGCAGGAAGCAACTTCAAATATCTGAACACTCAGTTTACTGCAACACAGTACATATCCATGCATCTGTAGACACATACATATACATGCATATATTCACAGATGGATTGATATTTTTCATCTTATTTTACTTTCCTAGTTTTTTCAGCTTTCTTTCTTTTGTTTGTGGAAGAGATTATGACGTCTTAAAATAGAAATGACTAATTAAATGTAAGTAACAGGAAAAGGATATACAGATAATTCTCACTTAAATAGAGCTCAAAATGCTTTCTTCATATCAGAATTCTAGGAATATCTCTATTTTTCAAGACATAACTTGAGCTGGTCAGGCAATAGTGAACCTTAAAATAGTGCTGTTTTGATCCTCTTCTACCTCTCTGCTTCAATTCCAACATGAATCTACCAGGTTCTACCTCAAGAGCTACTAGCACTAGAAGTCAATGCTGTACAAGATCTAGAAACTTGAAATCATGGCTTTGAAATGGCATTATTTTTTGAGCAGTTCTTATCAGCTGTTAAATTCATATTAGAGTTGGCAAAGAAAAAAAGAAAGACGGAAATCAAAATGATGTGATTTTGGACGTCATTTGGTTCTTCAATGTAAGGGCTAGAAATATTCTGAAAGAATTTTTCCAAACCCTGCCTTCTAGACCATTCTTAAGACACCAAGCATTTGAAGGCCTGGATTTCCTCAGAGTTCGTACATAGTGATCAGTGTAGAAATTGCATTCACAAGAATTCAAGATATCTTCTATGGATATTTTTTATTATTAAATCTTAGGGGAAAACTGCAGGAATTGTTGCTGTAAAATTTCACTGTAACTTGTAGCACCATAGAATATTTTACCAATTAATTACCCATGAAAAAGAAGCATGAACATAATCACTGGCTACTAGAAACTGCTATTGCTTTATCCAGGGCTTCACCTGAGAATGGCTCTTACTATGGAATGAACCCGCTGCAAAAAAATCCCACACATTTAGTGCAAAAGTGATATGTGGAAAAACAGTTTTGTCTGTACAAGTCTGCCTCAATTGCTGAGAAATATTTGGAAAAATGCTCATGAATAGATTGTGTAATTGCTTTTCTGCAGAATATGTGAATAGTCCCTTGGCAAGAAGTGGTGGTGTTCCCCACCACTGTTGCCCAGTCCGGGGACCGCCACCCTACTGAGAGGCTCCGTTGATGGTACCAGTTCTTGAGAGCAGTCCAACAAGCCTCACTGACTGCCTAACCCCTCTGTGGGGTAGCAGTGCTTCTCGATGTGGACTTTGTGCCATGCTCACCCTGCCATGTGCTTCCATTTCACCCAGGGTAAACCAGCCTCACCAGCTAAGGACCACTTCTCTGGGTCCTTTTCAACCTCAGCCAGCCCTAGGAGGAACCCACCTATTCTGCTGTGTGACCAGACCTGGGTGGGAACATTGTCTCTCCCTCCTGCTTGAACTGGACAATGTGCAGCCAGGAAGGCAAGGTGTTTTTGTCCAGGCAAAATAAACATAAGAAATATATTGTAATCTAATGAGAAGGTTTTCTCACTGGAAAGGTGGGAAGCCATAATTTGCTTCAGACATCAGCATATTGGTGGAGCTACACATGTATTGACTGTTTCCTTGGTGTCTCTAGCCTTTTCAAAAACAGCCAAAAAGAAAAAGCTTGATTATAATTCAGTCATTGAACAGTTTATTTTAATGGAGTTTTAGCAGCTGTGCCCGTTTAAATTCCCTATTAAAAATACAAATCAGGACACTCAGGATTCTTTCAGTGTTCATTTTTAACAGAATGCAAAAAATAAAATCAATAGATACTGTTGCTAGGAACAGAACTCTACTGACATTTATCTAGATTCTTTTATTGACGCCTCAGTATTTGAGTGCCAACTGCATTTATAAAAGGAATCCATCTCCCTCAGTGAATACATCAAAATTCTTGCTAAAACTAAGCCATTTACAATAAGATCTTTTTGATAAGTGAGAGGTTTGTATTCAGCTTCCTAGGTATCATTTTCTTCCTTCCATTTTCTTTGACTTAACACCTTAACAGTCAAAGCCATGAGGAGCCAAGGCCATTGAGTTCACGGGGCTTTGAGTTTGTCCCTTGGTGTTCATATTCCAAAGGAGATTTAATTGAAGCTAAAGATATACCTGTCATGGGAAAAGTAAGTGAGGCCCATCGGGTGCTTTCTTACCTCTCTATGAACTGTTTTCTAAAGTAAAAATTTTCAAAAATTCCTAAGACCTCTCCAAAGTTTTTGAAAAAAAAAATTGGGAGGTGGCTGAGATACTAAGAGAGTTTGTGTTTCAGGGTTGGGGAACAGAGCACACAGACTTTGAAAGTCACTGGCTGGCAGCTCTGTTTTGGGAGGTTGGTGGCTGTTTTGAAAGTACCAGTGGACTGCAAAGGTCACTTCCCATTCTTTGGAGATGATGAACATACATAAATTGGATCTGCAGAGTGTTTGCCTTTAAAGGAACCTAACTAGTACAGCTGTTTATAGCCAACTGTACTATGGAGCCAGACTGATTTTTTTTTAGGACGCTAACACTGCTGGAGTGGATAAAACCAAATTCTAGAGGTACAAAAACTAGCTTCATGAAACTGTATGGTGAGCACAGGGTTAGATGCAACTTCCTTGTGTAGGGATGCATACCTGTGAGATTGTCACTGTGCCCACTTGACTGTGACTGACTCACTGTGTGATGCTAATGAGCCACAGGGAAGGGACAGAGGAAGACAAAGAACACACTTCCCCTTCCCTTATTCCCTTCTGGCACATCTGATTGGCAAGGCTATCTCATTTGGCAAGACTGCCTGATTTGGCAAGATTGGTATGTTTTATTACAACGTGGCTTTTTTTCAGTATTTTTCAATCTTGAATGTATTCAATGAGATAAAAAAGAGATCTGAAGCTATAACAATAAAATAAAAGTTGATACTCAAACATTACTCTTTCTAAAAGAGCATAAAATGCAAAATGGACTTAATTTTCTAATATTTTCAAGGAAATTTAAGACTGTGTGTCTAAAAAACATTCATTTCACACTGAAGCCAGACTGCATATATTCAAAGGAAGTACTATACTAAAAATATCTTCCTCATTTATCAATCAATCAACAAATATCTGACTTTACTCAAATCACCAGAACACATTACACTTTGTTTGTTTATTGCATGAATTATGCCCTTCCTCAGGAAGGTTTATACCTGGCTCAGTGTGCATGTTTAGCTCTGTATTATTCAGGAAACAAAGAAATCCCTTCTCTTAAGAGTATCTTAGGACAACTGTCTTTTCCTTCACTTTCAACTTGTGTCAAAAAACATTTGCTCAAAATATTGCATGCAATAGATTCTTCCAGTTCTGAGAATAAACTGGTGATGTAATTTTGTGGTACAGCCCTCTTAATATATGTAGACTGGTCAAATTCTATTTCTCTAAATGCAATACAATCAAAGAATAGTATAATGTTCCTTACTTATGCCTTTGAGTCTCTTTCATTTATGATGTAACCTCCAAATCATTCTTTTCTGGTAAAATTACTGTAGTTGCATTTCTCTGTATCTGATTTTTTTTCCTCAGAAAGCACCTATTACTTCTCTCCACTGCATAGCTCCTAAATAATGCTTTCAGCCTCGTTACTCTGGAACTCCAGTTTGCATCTCAGTTTTGGGTGAGAGCGTGTGCCTGTTTTGGACTGGGAAACGTTATCATTACTATTTCCTTTACTGTTAACCTTCTTGTCTCAAGTACCTTCTACGTCAAGCATTCTCAAAAAGTTCTTTATAATTTTTAAGTAAAACAGGAGAGATTTTCAAACACCATCCATGAGTAAGGCTGGCATCTCTGTAACTATAGATGCAAAAAACTCAGGACATTTAATCGTTAAGACATCACTGACTGGGAAGCCTGCCACCAACATCCACACTTGATGCACATACATTGTCTTTTGGCTCTCTACAGCTATGCCCATCTGCTCCAGTGGCATTGTGCCCACTTATCAGCTAGTTGGACAGCTTCAGTACATAGAGGAGCCAAATAAAGGTTTTACATGGGTAGCCTGTATAACCCTGAAAGTGCCATTTCTTTTGTAGGAAGAAATGCTAGTGCTGAGATACTAATAGACTACGCCTTTGTGCATTTTTTTTTTTGCACTCACCGAAGATGGGTTTTGCCAAAACTATTTTTACATCTCTTTTACAAAGAAAGATATGGTACTGGTAGTCAAAAGGAAAGAAAGCACTATGTACAGATAAGACACTGACAAACAAAGCCATTATGAGATAAAATTCAGAGAGTATGGCAGGTTAGGAGTGTAGTTTAAGTATTGTGCAGTATATGCCACTAATTAAAAAAAAAACCCCATGCAAAAATACAACCCCACCTCATTTTACACATTTTGAAACAAGGAAAGCTTTGCAAATGCAGGGAGTGGATCACACTGAGAGGAATTCAAACAGATTATTATATGCGAATATATAGTTGCGTTGTTCTAAATAGCCCTACTTTGTCCTACAGAGATGACACACCATTCCCACAGAAATGAATGAACATTTTTTTTTTCCAGTTTGTATCAGTAGTTTAGTCAATCTTTTAATTAAGAAACATATTATTTTAAAA
>VYZV01034115.1:0-28671 GCA_013401275.1 Pandion haliaetus
ACTTTATATATAAAAAGTACTTCAAAAGTATGCTTTACAAGAAAAAACATGCTACTTGTTTAAGAAGGTCCATTATTCCATTTGAAAAGCTAAACATCATTCTCATGGTATGTGATAAGAAAGCACTATGTCTTAGTAGATGTGTAGTAGGAATTAGGGATGAATCTTTCAAGAAGATCTTGTGTTGCAGAAGAAACTGTTCAAAATCTGATGATTTTTATTATATTAACTCATGGAATTTCATCCACTAACATGCAATTGTAAAGTAGGACATGTGTTATAGAAATAACACAGAAATAATAATGTCCAAGTCAGTGAGTTACTGAAGTGAAGCAGAGGTAGGCTAGGCTCAAGAGAAAAAAGGATTCAATCTGTGTTTGCATTTCTGCAATATCGTCTTGGGTACTTTAAATTATATGCTGGATATATGCTGACCCTGAAAAATTAAGGGATGCTCTTTGGACAGTAAAGGCAAACCTGAAGAAAGACTGTTAAAAATGATAGTACATAGACTTTGTTTCCTTCCTTGCTTGAGGAAAAAGCCCCCATCAAACACAGCCTTCACATCATCTATAAAAACATGCTTCCCTGGGGCTACAGAAGGCAAGTTCTATTTTACCTCTCCCTTTACATCAATTTTCTAGCACTATTCTGCCTTTTTTTTTTTTTTTTTTTCCTTTTCTTCTTTTCTCCAAGCTCAGTCTCCTGGCTGACTAATATAACAGTCTTTCCTTTATATTTTATTTTACAGTCTCCTTCTGTGACTTCACAAGCTCACCTACCACTGGAGTTTTCCTGAGTCAAGGAGTCTTACTGAGAGACATGAGATGGACTGAATGTTCCTCTACCACACCTAGGTCTCTCTTTACACTAGTTCATCCATTACCTCACTTCCATACCTTCATGTGAGTGAAATGGTCCATGAAAACATCTTATGTTTCCCCTGTTATGCCCTAAGCTTTGACTGTATTNTCCCCCACCTATCTATTGTCATTCCTATGTCCTCTGTAAACACATGCCAATAATGCCCTATGGGTCTTATATTTTCAAATCCTATTTCTGTTTAAACGCTTTCTGCCCCTACTGTGAGAATTTCTCCTGATTCCTCCTCTGTTCTGCAGGCTAGACTCACCTGTCTTCTCTTCTGCTGGGAGTATAACAGCTTAAGTAATTGCTATGACCAAATTCATCACCACCTGCAGTACATACCTAGACAGTAACCATCTTAGTAATGGCTGAAGTCTCTGTTCTACAGAGAGTGATATTTATTTTAGCAAAGTGTATTTATGGAGAAAGTGCCTCAACCTTCTTGGCAATGAGCAGATTAAAAAAAAAAGCAAAATTAAAAATGCAGGACTTAAAATGATGTAACACAGCTGAATATTCTGTTTCAAGACTATCTTGGACTTCTGTGTGATTTTCCAGATTGCTGTAGCACTCAGGAACTTTGCCTGAGCTCAGCTCTTTGCTCACTTCTTGTATCGCAGCAATGTTAAATACGAGGTCCATTGCACACCCACACTTTCTCAATCGGCACAGAATGGCACCTCTATGTTTTTTAAATGCTTGAGTGTATGGGAAGGAACATATTCCCTACCATGCCTTGAAGTACCACCTACAGCAAAGGTAACAGTGGAACCTTGTGCATGCATGGAGTAGCCTAGCAGCAGTCAGTACTTACACAGAAAGCCTCCAAGAGTAATCAAGGGCGTTGCAGGAAGCAGTGGCGTTGATGCGAGATTACAGCTGGCCTGCTTCTCTCCGTGCCAATAGTAAATTAAAGACTTAGCACAAGCTGCGACAGTGGTGAGCTATTACACGCGCTACTATCAAATGACACAAAATCAAATGAAGTCTGAACAGCTTGAGGTCAATGAAGATGGTGAGGTAAGCGTTGCAAGAAAAAAAGAGAGAAATCATGGTGTTGTAATTAAGACACTCCACTGATGAACAGATGTCTTGCATGGCTTGGGATATGTCACTAAATTTCTGAAACAAAGATAGTGCAGTTCAAGTTAACTGTTATTCTACCTGATGGGACTAATTGTGTAGTTAGAAGTTATTTAATGGGACTATGAGCAAAAAGTCTTCTTTCCTGTAGCCCAGCTCATCATAATTAGACTGATAAAATACCCTTTACTCATTGCTTGCTTTGAGCATATATTCTTTAGAGCAGAATTCTTTCTTTAGGATGTTGTGCTGTCTACTGCAATGGGCCTCCAAAGAGCTTCTGATGATTCCAATAAACATCCCTATTTTAACCTCATTCTAATTTGCTTAATTATTTTTTCTTATCTGTACATTCACCCTAATATAAATCATATTCTTCAATACTTCCGTATTTTCCAAATGCTGTTGTATCTTCTTGAAACTGCTACAACCTTTTAAAGGATGGCTGTATTGTGGCAATAACTAAAAAATTAGAGCAAGTGAAATGTTTTGTATGCTTTGAAGGGAAAAGGGATGTATACAACTCATCAGTATTAAAAAAAAAAGTACATCTTAGGAGGCACATGGAGATATTCTTCTGCTGCTGTTTTAAACCTAAGAAGAAAAGAGAGAGGGAAAGACACAAAAAAAGGGGGGAAAGGAGAAGAAGACAATAACAAAGAGAAAGAGAAAGTTAAGTGAAATAAATACCATGAAGGTCACTGAAAGTGGAAGGAAGATACGTGAATGTCCAAACGTCACTTCTAAAAGCAATGTAATCTTCGCTCATTCTTTGCTAGACTACCTTCTCTCAATTTCTTTTTTCTCTTTTTTGGGAAAAAAAATCTTGGGCTTTTCTTCTTTTGAAATACATGTCCTCACAACTTAATATTCCAACCTCACCTTTGCATGATGATGACTTTAATTTCTTTCCCAGGTCTTCTTGAGAATTGTCAGATGATGCAAGGAAACAGTATCAATCCCTTTATTAAGGTCATTTTACAATCCTCATGATATTCATTTCCCCAGCTGTTTTCTTAATAACCCTAATACTTTTATAATTTGCACTGGTACTTTGAAATTTATCCAAGAGTTAGCAGCCACCAAGATGTCCTCAAGCTAACCTGTTTGTACTTGGCCAAATTATAAGTTTCAGAAAATCATTATTTGCACTCTTTGCTGTAACAGCTTGCCAGAAGCATGCTGCTAAAACCTTTCAAGTTTATCATAAGGTCCATAATTTGCTACTAACTCGATTTGATTAGACTTTGTTTGTCGAAATACTTATTGGCAGACCAATCCCCCAAAACTACACAAACTAGAAAAAGAACCATATTTCTAATACAAAGGCAGGGTCTCATGCAACCTAGTGATGCTCTAAGAGTTGTAAGGAAACTGGTATTCCCATTTCACAAAAAGAAAAAAACAATCCCTGGAGATGCAGAGGACAGTATTTTTGAACAAATATCACATTTCTCATCATGTTGAAATTCCAGTTTTTTAGGAAAACTCAAGCGACCATTCAGTTATCAAATATTTTCAGTCTCCCAGAGCGATCTGGAGTACCCTCACCATATGCAAGCACTGAAAAAGTGAACAGGGAGCTTGGACAGCTGACATAATCAGAACTTAGCCAAAACTGAGGCTTTCAATCTCAATATTTCCCATGGAAAAAATGTTATACTGGGAAATCTCCAATCAGCTTGGGTTATCCTCTTCTCAGAGAGCTCAGCCACACTGCAGATCAAAGGGGAGACAGATCTAGACGTCATGTTTCCTTCAGATCATATATCAACATCAGAGGTAACTCATATTCGCATACATTATAATTTTCAAAGCAGTTGCCAGGAGTAAAGAGCTCAGTCTGGGCGCTAAGGAAAGGCTGCACACCTTGACAAGTACCACACAAAAATTGTTTAAGCAAATTATTTAGCATCAAAACTGAAGGCAGGAGCCTGAAGCTTGACAAGTACCACACAAAAATCTTTTAACAAATTATTTAGCATCAAAACTGAAGGCAGGAGCCTGAAGCTTACCCACAAGGTTTCTTATCTTTCTTTTGTCTTCCTGCTGAGTATTCCTGTTTCCAACCACAGCCTTTCAAGTCATACAGTTAGTGAAGTAAGGAGCCTACAGAAGCAGCCTCATTCATTTTATAACACAGAGTTATCTCAAAACATAAGTCACTGATCAGTGGTTATGATCAAAGGCTTAAATATTTCAGTTTTAATTAAAGACAAGTTATGAGGAGGCCACTCTGTCATTTAAACTGGGACCTGAAACTTGCCCTTTATATTCAGCCATTCACTTCAGGAGTTTTCTGGATTTCATTTTTGGGGTCCTTCCTGTCCCCCTCTGCCCACTTCATCTTTCATCATATATATTTTTCACAACCAGATCTTTGTGTCTGAACATTGGTAGTGTAGAAGAGTAAACTAAATAGCCTCCTGAGATATTTCCAGCTTATATTTTATAATGATTGAATTTCTTAATGTTTTCTATTTAACATGATCACGTTAAAAAAGATAGCACTAGTTTGAAATCATAAAAGTAGAACTATTTGATTATTGAAAATAGAAGATTTTTTGTTTATTCTATTTAGTATATATATTTAAGTTTAACCGGGCATCTTTCAAGAGAAGAAAATTAAATGCAATTGTAGACACTAAAACAGAGGAGAGAACATTTAACTACTAACCTGACCTAAAATACAAACCAGGCATTATCATTTTAGGTCAAAGATGTGATGTGTAAAATACAGTATTAAAAAGTGAAAAAGGGACATTATAGTTTTGCATTGATTTATCTTAGGAGGAAGCTATACCAGCATAATAGTTGCATCCTTTCTGTTAGGAAGAGTTAAAAATACAACAAACCCCAACAAAAACCTAGCAGTCCATTTCTGTACAGCACATACATGGAGAAGAGATGGATGATTTATAAACTTGAAAGCCAAATCAGTGGAGGGAGGTTTTATATAACAAGTGTAAAACTTTACAAATTATTGTTTAGTCAATTCTTTCTCCTACAGTGTACAATTTTTCAGCACCATATCTTTTTTCACTTCCTTCCTCCCACATAATAAATCAGCAATATTTTCTGGCATTTTCCAGGGACAACAGATGCATTATTTACACTGCTTTCTGATAATGCTGAAAAATACCTTAAGCAGTAAATACTCAGCTTTGCTGCCATGCAGTCTGGTTTTCTATTTTATATATATATATATATATTTGTACTATATGTGTATAAATATATTTATATAAGCTATAAATGTCCTCACATAGTCACACATTTAGATAGATCTATGTTTAAATATCTGTTGAAAGATAACAACCCAATATTTAAATGTTTATTTGCTCTTGTTATAAAATGCAGACACTTAAGAAAATATTACTATTTTATTAAAATATTAAAGGATCTTAATTTTTTGGCATGATGTCACCACTTGTGTAAATCTGGGCTGCAAATTTTCACAGACTGCCACCCCACTCTGTAGTTGATTATTCAAAATGAAACAAAATTACACATGGTTCAAATTATGCTTTTCAGATGCAGCTCTGATCCAGTTCTGGCTATAGCTAGGACAGGTGAGTTGTAAAATCTAACCCATGAGCCTCATTAGCCTGTAAAACCTATTATTTTTGGTAGCAACTGGAGAACTTTTCTTTTTTCTTTCTTTTTCCCTGAGCTGTAGCTATCGATCTTTTAAAACTATTGAATGTGTAAAGAGTTTGGATTCCACAGGTGTATCACAATTCCTAACAATTCACAAAACGCTGGACAACTGTTATGATTTGGGAACGTGAAAAATCCTCATGGATAAGGATATTTTTCAGTAAGGTAAAGGACAGTATAACTTCACAGCAAAGCTTGGTTAGGTGATACATATGAATACACAGGCATGTTGTGAGAAGATTTAATACTAAATTTTGTAAGAAGGGTTAAGACTCTCTAGCGATCACAGTAATGTGGAAGGTTTTGGGGGAAAAAAGAGCACAAAATGGGCTAAAAGCATGATAATTTCCGTGATAAGTACCAAATCATGAATAAATGCTATGAGGACTGCAACAAATGCTAACCATTAAGATGACTACAAATTTATCTTTTGTTTTCTTTCTGTTTTAAAAATGCCTTCTCATTTTTAATACCAAAATGCCTTTGTAAAATATTTTCTAGGAAGTTCTGCTTATCGCAGTATTTGCCCTTCAGTTGCAGAGTATCTAAAGAAAGGAAAAAATAAGTGAAAGAATTAAGTACAAGAGGTATTTGCCTAAAGAAAAGATAAAAAGAGGAAAAAATCTACAGCTATTACACATAGCACCTTTAGTTGTGATGAAGTACCAATATCAGTTTCACCTATTATAGAAAAAATGAGTAAACCTTTCTCCTAGGATCAGCAACAGGCCAAGTATTCTTGGCAAGAGGAGGGGGTGCTAAAAGCTGATTCTTTCTTTCTTATCCCTGAAAAAAAAGCAAGAAAAGATAATTCTGAAAAGCATCAATTTGAATGTGACCCCATGACTGAGAAAGCCATTTAGAGTTTATTACTTTTTTTAAACAGTGCTATAGATTTTATACGTGGTTCAACCTAAAGCTGAGTGGTAATGGAAATCCAATTTGGGTTGAAAAGTTATTGGAAGCAGCATGTTCCAATGGACAAGGCATTAGACATGGTAAAATAACTTGGGATATTACTGTAGTCTTCTGTGACTTTGAGAAAAATAACAGACAGTACTTAGTTTCCCTATCTGCAAAATTCAATAGCGATAATTCTTATCCTTTGTCATGTATTTTGACACCTCTAGATAAAAGGTATAAAGACAGGTAAGTAATATTAAATTCTTTATTTGTGATGAATGTAATTATCTTCATCCACACAACTTTCAATGACTTTTTTTTTTTTTTTAAATCTGAGCAGTTAGTTATAGGGAGTTTAAAAATCCAACTTTATATTATGCGAAGTGATATTATTTTAGAAAAAGAAAGAATAAAAGATCATTACACTTGACAGTTCCAAGGGGTAATTTGTCCCATCAAAAATAGGTGTCTTAAATAGTCTCTGATTTTTTTTCCCTCTGTGTATCTCTCCATTGACTACAGAAGGTTGATTATCTTACATTAGGTGTATAACTTTTACACAGCTGCATATAGCTGAGAAGAACCCTATAAACACAGAAAATCAGGATTTGGGGAGTAAACTCACAGCTTTTGGATTGTAAACTACAAAAGCGCACAGTGTATATAGTATGCAATTTTGAAGCTAAAGACATTAAAATATGGAAGCATGAATCTTCTTTACTTTTCCAATATCATCGATGTGATGACATGGGGAGTTGAATTTTACTGCTGGTGTGTTACAAAATCATACTATTAATTGGAGGAGGTTAAAAGTGTGCTACAGATTATGATGTAGGGTCTTGATATGTGTATTTTAAGAATTTATTGCCAATATTTTATTTTGGCTATGGATTATTCCTCTCTTAGTTGTCTAAAGGAGCTATTGATCACTGAGCCACTGCTCAAAGGACTTCTGTGGATTCAGTGTGTCAGTTACTTTATTACCACAGGTATAAAAGTAAGTGTGATATAATTATTTGTGAGTGAATATTAAACTGTCTTAAAAATTTCCATTGCTTTATGGTTTTGAATTAAGTTTAAAAAAAACCACAAAAAACATATTCCATTTTTCTCTTTCTATGTATAGCATTATGACTTCTCTTTAACCCTTTAAAATCTTAAAGAATCCATCTGCATATAGGTAGGGACTTACGTACTTATATGAAGTCCCTCACTATTTAGTCTCAATTCACTTCAGAAAAAGAAAATAACAAAAATTGTTCAAGTGAACTATCTGGACATAAAACTTGCATACTAATATAGGCATATAAACTCCTTCATCAATAAACCATATTTTTCACTTGTTTACAAATATACATAATTGTTCATGCTTAGACTTGTCTTCGCTTTCAAGCTGAAAAGCCGATATAAATAGTTCTGTCTATACAGTTCAGCTACTCAAAATAACAAAGAAATTTTAATATTGCTAATCTGGCTAAAGCCAGTATTTATTCTGCAGCAATAGCGTATGTTGTTTTCTTCTGTACAATATTTTCAACTGTTATAGAGACATCTCTATATTAAAACTAATGGTTTTCACATTAATTCAACATTTATATTCTGATCACATTTTCTATCATATATCTGAAAGGATGCATTCTGCTGATGATAAAGAGCTACAGGAAACAATACCAATTATTTTAAATTAAAATGGCTAAATTGAAGCTATTTTAGCTAAAAGGAGACTGTCGATGCCTTTATTTGCTAGGTGCAGTCAAGTGACTGATACAAGGACCAAGTAGGTGACAACTCAAGGTGTAAGTGCAGCTGGACCAGGTGTTTGACCTTCTCAGAGCTCAGCAACGAGGGACGCAACTTCTCGTGCCTCTCGCTGCTCTCCAGAGGCTGTAGTGTCGATGGAATTAAAGCAATTACTGCTGGAGTTGAAAACCTGCCCCTGCACCATTACCTCGGTATGGTGGTCCTGACTTCTTCATCCCTTCCCTGGCTACCTTTGCAGAGCAGCCAGGAAAGCTCTGGAAACCTTGTTCTCCTCTTTTTAATTACCACTGCCAAGACCGTAGGAGCAAATAGCCGTATCTCAGAGCTGCGGGGTAACTCAGTCACATACGTACTGACCCTATGCATTGGCAATCAATAAACTGCAAGGGGACACACTCGTACACAGGAGGGCTAAATGATAAGATCACATGATACAGGTACTACATGGCATATACCAATATTGCAGATCTCTCTTTATGTAGATGTAATGCAATGATATGTAATATTATATGTATATGCAAAAATAATTTTTGCATACAATTCCAGGTGTGGCCTAACAAGTGCTGAGTACAGTGCAAGAAGCATCCCTTAGTCTCCTGGCTGCTCTCCTGCTGATGCAGCCTGGGACACAGTTTTAGCTTTTTGGCTGCAAGGGCAGCACTGCTGACTCATGTTATAGCTTTTCCTGGGCCTGCCTGCAATTAATGTACAGGCAAACAATACTGCTGCAGCCGCTAATGGCAGTGTTACCCAAACAGAGAAAATTTATGAGCCCTTGCTCTTCATCATTATCACCAATATCATCAGAAAGGTATCTACACATTTGTGAGACACTGCGAGGTCTTTTCATAAGAAAAGGTAGATGTAGCATCATAGAATCATAGAATTGTAGAATCATTTAGGTTGGAAAAGACCTTTAAGATCATCGAGTCCAACCATCAACCATGCCCACTAAATCATGTCCTGAAGTGCCTTGTCTACTTGCTTTTTGAATACCTCCAGGGATGGTGACTCCACCACTTCCCCGGGCAGCCTGTTCCAATGCCTGACAACCCCTTCAGTCAAGAAATTTTTCCTAATGTCCAATGTAAACTTCTCCTGCTGCAACTGGAGGCTTTTTTGTCTTGTCCTATCACTAGTTACTTGACAGAAGAGACCAGCACCCACCTCACTACAACCTCCTTTCAGGTAATTGCAGAGAGCGATAAGGTCTCCCCTCAGCTTCCTCTTCTCCAGACTAAACAATCCCAGTTTCCTCAGCCGCTCCTCATAGACTTGTGCTCCAGGCCCCTCACCAGCTTTGTTGCCCTTCTCTGGACACGCTCCAGCACCTCAATGTCTTTCCTGTTGTGAGAGGCCCAGAACTGAACACAGTACTCAAGGTGCGGCCTCACCAGTGCCGAGTGCAGGGGGACGATCACTTCCCTGCTCCTGCTGGCCACACAGTTTCTGATACAGGCCAGGAATGTAGATGTAGTTGTGCTACTCATTGTATTTAGCTGTATTACACCAAAGCACATAACAAAGACAATTGCCAAGGGAAAACAGTGCAAGTCCCCAAATCGGAATCCTTCTGTGGACTAACACAATAATCAGTAATTGGCATGACTCCATTTTAAGGTCAGAAAGAAGTTTTGACATCACTTTCCCTGGCAACCATTATCTGCCCATTAGATAGTTTGAAGAGAAAAAAAACCCTGACAGTACTAGCAAACCCAGTCAATACTATTAAAATGTCAGAACTTTGCACTTTTATAGGGTTTTTTAATATATTTTAATTGCTTGGTGCTCCACATTATCTGCATTTGGCCAATTAGCTGTACTTGTTTGCAACACTGCCTGGTTTTTTATTTCTAATGTACTGCTGGAGATCTTCAACAGGTAAAAGGCTATGTATCTACATAAATCAAAATATTAAAAAATAAAAATGTTAAGCTCATTAAAACAAAATTATGTAAAATTATGCTTTAGACATAAACCTGTCTTGGACATTTCATTGGCCATTTTTCTCCCTACAGACTAGATTTTGATTTTCTTTTACGTAAGTATAAAAGAGGATCTGAGAGTTTCCACTTCAGAAGCTGTAATGTCCTCCTATTGCTTCTGGGTTTTCTACACCACAAAAGATTTGTAGTTTTCTACATTGCTGAAGGTCATGGATGGTTTTATCATCCAGCCAAGCAAATAACTAGAATTTGGCTGGGCAGCAGAAAGTAATTTTTCAAGTTCTACAGCTGCCTGCCACAGAGAGATGATCGGGCCTGGAGACTTCATTTTAATTAGTCTCTATTCTCCCTCAAGCTGATCTTCCCTTGATTCAAAAAGGGTCAAAAACTGACCTCATCCATGACTGCAGAGATTGTTTAGAAATTCTAATAATAATTCACCTGAAGGTGGGATTAACTGCCTCAAATCTTCTCAAATGTCAACCAGATAGTTTGTAGTCAGTTAAGAAAAAAAATTAAAATCAGATTAACTTTACTTTTTAAGCTATTCTTGCTCCATGAAAGAAATCTCTTACCTAAAAAAGATGCTACATATGTATGCCTTCAAATAAATGTTTGTGTGACAGTGAAAGTCAGCAATGATATAGTATTTTGTATCAAAACATACATCTGGTCTACAAAATCACCTCCCTCAGGTCATTTCAATCATCTGATTATGATCCTTAACACACATGCTTTACTTTACGATTAATAATGTTTACAGCTTCCCACTGAGACTCATCTAACAATGGCAAATAGTCCACAGTGACTATGCACTGGCCTTTTGCCAGGTGCAAGCACTGATCCTTTACCAGAATAACACTTTTCTAGGTCAAAATAAAACAAAGTAATGTGTAATTCAGCCCTGTGCCCATGCTAACCAACTGAAACACCTCAAACTGTTATCAGCTCTTCCCCACCATCCAACAAGTTTTGACTTTCAATTATTGCCTACAATTGTAATTGAATCAAGACAAGTATCTTAAAGCAATAACAAAACAGTCTATCTAATTAAACTTAAACAGAATTAATTTTCCAGTGAGTTATACAGCCTAAAACTCATGGATAGATATTAGTTCAGGAATCTAAAAGTTATTTTTCCTTTGTAAAACCTGTAAGCAAGTTTCCCCCTTCCTGCTGAGCAAGAAGCCATCACCCTCCTGGAAGCTCTAGCTAGAAGACAGTGGCGTAGTGAACAGCACTGATTTCTCAGCCGTGCAGGCTGCAGAGAGAACAGCAAACCTGTCCTTCACTCCTTTGACAAAGGTAAAACTGTTCACTGCAGGAGACAGCTTTTTATTGCTCAGCTTGAATCTATAGGCGAAAAAAAATAGTCACAGAAAATAACACAGATGTATACATTCAATAAAAATATAGAGAAGGCTAAAGAATATATAGATACATAGAGTCAAAAATAAAGCTATAGATACAGGAAGATGAGGAAGCGGATCTGGAGAAGAATGTCACAAAAATTAAACAGTAACAATGCAATGCCTATGTTACAGGCAAAAGTATTTTTACTCTGAACAGGATTAGAGAAAGGATGAACAGTTAATAGCAGCTGTTTGACATATCACTAAATATACGTTACTGGAAAACACTACAATGACAATGAGACGGAAAAAGAAGAAGCTGACAAACATGAGAGAGAGAAAATTTAGGGATTTCAACAGTTGGACCTTTTAAAAATAATTGATATTTTAAATTTGACTGCATGAGTATAATTACAATTAAAAAATGTATTCATTAGGACATTGGTTGCAAAATTCTCAAATGTAACAGAGCTATAAAGAATTATTATTAAAAAAAAAACTAACCAAAACCAACAAAGCCATCTGATTTTCAAAAAGGTATTACAAATGCCAAAAGTAAAAGAAACTGATTGGAAAAAAATATGCCCATGCCATGCATTACATGACAAAGAAAATCCAATTTACAAATATGAGAAAAAAAGAATCAGAATCTGTAGAGAGCCAATCACACCAATCAGAATTAAACACTGACATCTCCCAACAGTCACTTCACCTTCCCTACCATCACTTTGATTTTTCGGGTTTTTTTAAACACCTTACTGAAAAAAACCCAACCCAGTGGATGACTCCAGCTGACTTCAGGTGTACGCTGAGCTGTGAACCTGCTGCATCTGAAGTTCTCCCTGTCCGCTCGGTCCTGCCTGGTTTTCTGTACCGACCTTTCTACCTGCATCCAGAATTTTAACGGCATAGCTCTGCATCAGACAAGACTGCTGCTCTTCCACTTCTCTTTGGTACAGAAGCCTACATTTCAGACCAAAGCCCAAACCAGAATCCCGACTGACTTTACTGAAGCAAATAGTTTATTCTACCTGGCTATCAAGCATTTACTTTATGCTGGCAGTTCAGACATTGGTGACTGGGAGTAAAGGACTAGACTCGTGTTTCAGTTTTCACTAGAAGTTGTTTAAATTATAATGCAGCTTTTTTCCAAACCATACTTTTTCATCATTCAGCATAACAAAATCTCATTGAAAAAGAGATTATTTTTGTTGTTTTTCTTAATCCGGACACCTAAATGAAGTCCTCCTGCAGTTAACTTTATTTTAAATTATCTTTCTAATGTGTCATAGGATTAATCTACATGATAACACTGTTTCAATTTAACCATTCACAATTTGATTTAGTTGAATGCAACCTTGCTTTATTTCAATTCATCTTGTTACAGTTTAAGCTGATGGGGAATTGACTGAAGTTCTGGCTCAGCTGCACTGAAGCAAACAGCTGTAGCGATTTAAGATGTTCCTGCTCTCCAGCTGCTCACTCTGTCCCTCTGCCAGATATTACTGTTCCTAGAAATACAGCAAAAGTGGGCCCAAACTTCTCAATTGCTGAAGCCCCAGCCACCGTACCTGACATTCATGCCTATTGATGTAAATACATCTTCACATGTTTTCTCTGTTGAATCTACTAAAGGAGCAATAAACTTAGGAGAAGGGACACGACAGAGCATGGATGACACAGTCACATTCGATGATGGCTTTCTGCTGCTTACCTCTTGCTGATCAGCACTGTTTAATAACCTGCCCGGCAGGCCTTAATGAGACTGTCCTTCCACCGACATAAGAAAAGTACCCCGCATTGCTAAGTGTCCAAAAGTTTTCAAATATTTTGCGTAAGTAACAGATTTATCTGCATGCACCGGTCTGCTTGAATTCCTTGCTCTCATGGAAACTATATGTCTTACACCTGCCAGGTTCATTTCAGCCCTTTTCAATACCAAAAATGTTAATTGATTAAAACAATGGTGTGAGATTAAATTCTTGAATCCACAAATGGGAAACAAAGTTACAGAAGATAAACATTTAACACAATATCATTAAACGATCTCCCTTTCACATCACCAAACAGGATTTCTTTGTCAAAAATTCGCTGAGAAGGGAAGGCAAGGGGATGGAGCAGCACTCCATCCCTGAGCAGCTACCTTTCAAAACTGACCTGTAAAAGAGGGGAAAGGAAGAAGGCTCCTATCTACTCGACACTCCAAGTCCAGGACTAGTTTGTTTTGAGAAGTTTTGTGTATCTGTATCCTTCCTGATTTCCTTGTTCAAGACAGCAGTCCAGAAACACACTGGCAGAGGGATTATTTTTAGAATAGTCTTCCTGCCCTTCACAACACTTTCATGTTTGGTGGAGTATTTTTATAAAATGAATGTGTATCTTTCCCAAGTTATGATTTTGCTGTCAGATCTCCCAAAAGAGTATTCATGGCATAGTACAGGTGATAGCTTATGCATGCGAAGTAGTTTCTCCAAAATCATCCTCCCACCAACATTTCAGAGCTCATGATGTCATAGCAACTACTTAAACTTCCACACAGCCAGAGCTGCCTTAGAGCCCATCTGTCACAACCCCATCTAAAATTATACCAGTGAGTCTTCAGGGACGACGAGATGGAATGTGAGAGGTTGTATCATTTAACAATTTCATTTTTTTTAATAGATACATTGTCTGTTTGGGCAAAGTCATAGGGAAGGTGGAACAGAAGATCTAAAATGCCTAAAGATTTTTATATGGATTCTAGCAATAGGTGACTCTGAAATGCAAGTAATCGACATGGTTAAATGTGCTGTTAACAACTACCTACCAAAATCTCCTGATACTACAGTAGACTTCAGGTTTTGTTTGTTTCTTTTTCCGTGTATATATCTCCCTTAGAACTCAAAGGTTATTTCATGTACTACAAAGCCCTTTCAAGTAATTATAGGCATCCAACTGCATTGGGGCTCCAGCATCACTTCACACTGTAGCGTTGGAAACACTGCTCTCTGAGGGCTTTTATTCTTTAGGTTTTACAGAATTACTTAGTGCCTAGAGTTTATTTTCTTAACTGATTAGCTGACAAAACTATATTGTGCAGAAAAAAAAAAAAAATCCTGCTTCTGCTTTCACCTATTTGCTTTTAAAACAACAGTTATTAAACTTTATTTAAGGTGTTTATTACTGTAATTCTTCCCTTAAAAGTCCAAAAGCTAAACCAGAAAACCTTTAAAAGAATCTCAGCATCTCTAAGATTTTATCTTCCAGCCCTGAAGATTTGCTTATGTTAGACACAGGAGCCCTTTTTTTAAAAACAGTACTAATAAAAAAATTGAAGACAGCAGCCTTTTGTGAGGCTAAGAGGGAGGAAGGTTTATCTTATGTCTCCCCACTCCAGGAATAAATAGTGCTATCCCAAGGACTTCTTCCAGCCTTTCTCTTATTGCATGGTTTATTAACTGATATAAAATAAATCAAGAGCTACCTCTACCCAGTACTTTTCTGCTGACCACACTAGACTCAGAGTCACAGCAGACTTCATTTCCTTGCCTTTATCCACCTATTTCAAGAAAAAGACTTTGGTTAAGGTATTAGCCAAATTATCTGACAGAAAGTTCTTCACTCTGTTGGTTACGGCACCTCAGCATAAGGTAAAATATCACATACTGTATAACTGCATTGAATAAAATCACAGTACAACAACATCTGAGCTAGTGTGGAACGAAGTTGGAACGTTTAGACAGTGAAATACAGTATGATACAAAGGTGCAGTTGTTTTTGCTTGGTTGGCCATGTCCTGCTTCTTAAACTGACTGACTCCTACTCAACAAAGAACCCTTTGGTAAGGTGATCTGTGTAATCCCAAATTATATAGATAGGAGCTTTGATGAGAAAATAGCCAAAGAAACCTTTTGCAATGTAAGAGGAACTGGTGTTATTCTTATATTAAATCATAAGGGCACTCTTTGTATTATAATGTGCGAATTATTTAACAATACAGGTAAAAATGGTAAAGTAAGGATATTATATAGTGCATGTGTCTGAATACATACATATATTTGTACAAAAGCATGAATTTATGCTGAAAACTCAGGTTTCCAAAGAATGTTTCAAAATTATTCCATCCATTCCTCCTGTAATATCAGAAAACCCTACAGAAACACTAAGAATGATTGGATTTTAGTATCACAAACAGGTGAAGAAATCAACTGATTTCTTTGACACATCCATGCCTACAGATTCACCCTGCAAGAACATCGTTCCCTCTTTCCTCTAGCCCACGCACTCTGTTTTTTGGTGCTTTACTCCACTTGTTGCAAGCAGAACTGAAGACGGATTGCCAACACTCACAAAGAGGGAGGCTGCCCATGTCTTTCTACGACGACATGCTAAATGGACTCTTGGGTAAAATGAAAGTGGGAACTGTTTATGAACACCACCACAGCAAGCAAGTTCTGTTAAGCTTTGTAAAAACAGAAGAGTGAAGTGAATATTTAACAGGAAAGGCAATTTACCAAGAAAACTGATACAATTTCATGAGTGGCTAGAGGGAGGAAACAGTCTGGTTAGTGGATTAAAAGACTGACAAATGTTTCTTAGGAATCTGAAGATGGACAGCACTAGATAAATGCTAAACACTGTTCAAAGGAGTCAATTATTTCCAAACCAGTAAATAGGGCATAAGGTATTAGGTTAGATACATACATGTATTTGATTTATAACTACTTCAAGTATTTTCATAATTACGTTTTTCTACAGCACACAGGTACTTAGATATTGAAGACCAAACCTCATCCCAGTTCCCCAGAATGGTATTAAGTCCTTATGTCCTCACCAGCCATCACTGAGTTTCATTGCACTTCATCCAGGTCTGCAACTGGATGGAGAGAAGAGGGGGAAAGAAACAAGGAAAGGAAGGAGGATGGTCCCTTTAGCATCTCCCCACAACTCATCTTCCCACCTGCACTCCTGAACTGTTTCCCTAGAATGCTGAAAACTTATTCCATACCACAGAGTTAATGAATCTTTTCTCCCGTTTGTCAAAGGAGGCAAAATCTATCTGCAAAGCATTTAATGATGGCATTTAATAATTTGGTTTTCCTGAAAGCAGAGAGAAAACAGATTAGACACCAATAATTTTGTAACCTTAATTTTGAGAGGGAAAAAAGAGAAATGCATTTAAAATGAGAAATTGTGATTGCAGACAAAATAAACACTACAAATCATCTCTTCTAATGTTTTGGTGCAGCATTTCAGCCATCTGCAAACCACCTTATAGCCTCCCACTAATCTGACTTTCTAACACACTGCAGGTTGACATCTATTGGCATCAGACTTTAAAAATGCT
Source organism: Pandion haliaetus (assembly GCA_013401275.1). Taxonomy (NCBI): domain Eukaryota; kingdom Metazoa; phylum Chordata; class Aves; order Accipitriformes; family Pandionidae; genus Pandion; species Pandion haliaetus. The sequence continues at coordinate 16,896 of VYZV01034115.1, forward strand.
TCAATCAAGATCTCTGTAATCCTCATAACTAAAACATCTTTGTTCTGTTTTATGATCAAACATTTCTGAAAACACAGCCACCAGTCCAAGCAAGCATTCAAGATTCTCACAGGTGAGTTAAGGCACAATAAAAAGCACAGTAATCTAGCAAATCTCCTTGGAGAATGTGTTGTTTATCACCATGCCTGCAGACTTTTACACTACGAATGTATTGGCAACCATTTCTAGCAGATCATACACAAAGACATGAATGTAATTTGAAAAGTTTAGAGATGCACAGAAAAAGCAATCAACAGCCTCAATAGGAAATTTCAGGAAAAAGTAAAATGATTTTGTAAACATGAATGATTGTTAAGTCCTTCAATGGAAAAAAAAGGGGGAAATTAAGAAGCAATGACCTTTTGTACCCACCCTTCAAGAAACAGTTTTTAGCAACTTTTGTATTGCCCATAAAATTAGCTAGAAGATAAATCTCACTATGGTGATTTGCTCTTTGTAAGTCCAAAGCCAGTGTTCTGAGTTCTCACTGTATAATTACTTCAGTATAGATAAAGCATGAGTCATCTGTTCTACTCTAAACTTTGCATTTAAATTTGAATTTTATTCTTGCTTATCTTTTTTCCTAAATTGATATTACTGTCTACTATGTTTATTAAAAACACCTTAAAGCCACAGTGCATGTCAAACTCTGCACTGAGGCACCATTTGTTCTGTTATTTTAATTAACATTTCTCAGGGAGATTACAATTCTAATCATTTCTATTAACTATGTCAAAGTTTTATTTTTCTTAAATGTCAGATTTTGTTTCCCATTTCAAATTATGCCTTAATACCCAAGAGGCTTCTAGTAAAGGCTCTGCACACCCAGGTTGAAACTCAAAGGCACTGTCTTGTTTTCTTGCTAACATCACAACCACGGTTGATTAGGCAGTGTCCTTAGCAAGTTCCCAAATTTGCCCCCTCTGCATCTCTTCCTCTTCTCCCACTCTTTGTGAGACAAAATTTCCATGATGCAGAATTCAGAAAAAAATATGGGTGGGGAATAAAACACTGAATGGTAATTATAGTACCTTCTAAAACCCAGGAAATACATTTCTTGACCCAGAATGAGACAAGCTGGTACCCCCCACCATCTCTCATTAATAAGCTTGTCCTAGAGCAGGATTGTACTCAAAGGGAAATTAAAAAGATGGTCCCCCACATGTAGACTACAGTGACAGAAGATTTTCAGGTTAAATACTTGGTTGTCTCCATACATTTTTGCCCATGACTTACCACAGTCCTTCTAACGCATACTTGGGTAGTAAACTGGATCTCAATGTACTTAAATGGCTGCAGGATGAGCTGCTATGCACAGAGGAAAGATCCAGTTCATACCTTGTTTAAGGGAATTCCTTACACGGCTTGGCCCCAGGTATCTAACAGCGGCTCTAAGCCACTGAAAGAGGAAGAAAAAACCCACCTTTCTAGACTTAAGGGGGTTGGGGTTATTTTTAAAGGTTCCCTTTTTAACCCTCTCCTTTTTCTTTCAGTGACCCAACCATGGTATCTATTATTTTTCCCCAGGCACTATGGAACTGCATAGTTAACACTTCCTGCTAATCTGAATAAACAAAACCACGGCACTTGTTCAGCATTTTGAATGGGATTCCCTTACTTCATTAAATTCTCTTTTCTTTCCCATGACCGATGGATATGAGCCGAATGGAAGAAGCCCTACGCAGCAGTGAGAGCTCAGCGCTCACCACAGCTGTCAGGCTCCCCTGCAGGGAGCTGAGTCTCGAGAAGGCTCTGCAAATCGCTAGCAGAGAAAGCAGACAAAGGCATGTCAGTCTCAAAGACTGCCACACACCACACTAAGACACTACATGAATAACTGTTTTAATGTCCCCCTTTTTTTAATTAAAGGATGAGTGGACCATTTACAACGATCAAGATAGTTTCACAGTCTGAAAGACTAGGAGAGTCTTTAAGCTCTTAGTTTTGAGACAGTGGGATATACTGACATGTGCAACTTCACTACTGCTAATTAAATTCAGCACTGGTGTCTACCTGTTCCTTTGGAAATCCAAGCAAAATTAATTGACTCTAGATTGATTTTTTCCTCAGTCTCAAGAAAAAAAAAAAAAGAAAAAATTAGATAGAGGTTTGGTAGTAAAGTCAGTCTTAAGATATATTGTGTAAGTAATCTGCCACTATATAAAAGTAGACCTTTCTCTGCAGATTTTTCATAGGGTCTTGTTTATTAGTAGAGGTCAGGGTCCTTGAATGGAAAAGATCGAACACTGAAGAAAATTTCCTGAACTGTTTACACAAGGCCAGAGTGGTTTGCCTCCCTTTTTGCTGTGTAATACAAGAGAGAGTACAAGAAAAAGCCCATTATTGTGCCTCTACCTGTAACCTTCAGCTATGTTTAAAACCCAACAAACTCCTTTAATTCTACCCATCTTTTCATTCTTACTTAAAAGCATGGTACACTTGCTTAATCACTTCTCACAATTTTTTGCTCAAGTCCTACAACCTTTTTCCTCTTGTTCTCTGAATTCGCTGAAATATGTTGATACAAATAACCAGAGCCCTACAATTATTAGCAGGATTCTAGATGGGCTTTCACAATTATGTGGCAGTGCTGTAACTCTTTGCATAGCTTTCTATGTCATAGTAGCTATAACCTGCTGAAATCTGTAGCATAACACTCTCTGAGATCACCTGAGGGGGCTATCAGTTTATTTTGCAGTTTCTAACACACCTTTGGATTTTTACCACTCATTTTCTCTAAAAAGGTTTTTTGTTTTTCGTGACATTTGAATGCAGTTTTCTCACTTTCCCTCTTCTGGTGCAAAAAAACGTGGTTTGGATTTGAGAGTCTTGCAGTGCATGTTCAGAAAGCACATTTTGAAAATACAGCACACCTAGGAATGAAGAGGTGCAAGGCTTTTTTAGCCTAAAAACTTTTGTGTAGACACACAAAAAAGTCAGCTCAAATCCATCAGCCCTTCTAGCAATTCTTCACAGATGCTCTAGTAACATTCACATTTGTTCACCCACCACTTGAGTCCCTGCGCAAGATATTTTCAAGCACGGCTCAAACTGGGGAGAATGGAGGTTGTCACCCAAGTGCAAGGCTGTGTTTCACTCTCTCTACTTACCGCCACCCCCACCCCCCCCAGCCAAGACCAATGTGAAAAAAAGAGGAAAAAGAAGTTCCTATGTGGTTGCACAAACCGTAGATAAATGCCAGTCTTTTTAGAAATTACAATCCTTTCTGGCTCGGTGTCTATAGTGAGACTAATTTCTGAGCACAAATGTTTTTCATCCCTCAGCTGCTGAGGTTTCCTATAAATGTATTGAATGTGTAGAGCCTGTTCTCAATCTATCTCCTGAATTAAAGAGCTGAACCGACACCGACCTGGGGTGGAGTAAGGGCTTCCCCTGCCCTCAGACTCTACTGTAACACTAAGGAGACCATGACCCAAAGTCTTAGACATCCTGAAGCCAGCTGATGCTGGCAGGATTGCAGAGAGCACTTGAAACAACACAACAAAAGGAAGATTTCAGGTCAACCGAGATGCATGTCTTTCCCATCCTTGTTTCCTCAAATCTCGCTTTTGCCTTGCTTTTGCCTCCCTGGCAGACAGTCTGGCAAAGGAGGGCAGTTGAGCAAGAGGAAAGTGAAGCAGATAAATTTGGGCACCGGAACATGCTCTGCAATCTGTCCTCCTGGGAACTGTGTTGTATAAACATCACTTAAGAGTTCCTAATATCCCTTTTAGACCCTTGTGGGGGAGTATTTAATAGGTGAAGGGCTCTTCTCTCACTAAATTAGACTCTGGATTTAGAAACACACCTGTATCACCTATCTCACTGCAGGAACTCTTAAGCATAGCTTGGACATAAGCCTGCATAGTGACTTAGGGAAGGAGTATTTAAAGCCCTTCATGGAATTTGACAGCTTTCCCAGAATAACCGCTTCACTAACTGGGGAGATGCAGAATTATTTTTTCTAAGAACTAGACTCCCAGTTTTAGCCCAGAATTTGTTACATCGCTAAAACACAGTGTAAGGAAATTCTTCATTCACATCTGACTAATAGCTAAATCTTGCACTTTAGAAGAGGTTAAGTTAAAAAAAGAGAAGGGGGCTGGGAAAGGGGGAGGAGGGGAACACAAAAAACAGCTTTTAATTCTAAGTATTCAAAACACATAACAAAGAAGGCATAAAGCAAATACTGTAAAGCATCTTGTTTCAAATCAGTTTCCAGAAGATGACCTGAATTAGAAAAGAGGAATGGGAGAAGCTGAGGAAGAATTCATCTAGGCAAATTATTTTCAGTCCATATCCCTCAGTTTAGCCTTCAGTGCATTTGTCCACGTAAGTCCTTAACGCAGCTGGGAGCATGATGGGACTGTAACACAGTGAGACTAATAAATAAGTAAAATATTTTGGATTTTTCTGTGTCACTGCTGATCCTGAAGCAGTTTCCAGATTGATGGCACTGACCTGCACCTACAAGGTACATATAGATTTTGGCACCATTTCAATACCAAGCAAAGTCTTACAAAGGAAAGTTAAAATACTTTGCTAAAAGTTGCAGAGTTTGGCAGAGCTATATAATTAATGTCTTGTTTCTTTTCCTTATTTATTCAAAGCACTCAAAATAATGTGATATGAAATGCACTATTTTTGTTTGGCAGCTATCCAGCATTTAAATAGCAGGGTGGCTGCTGTGCTCAGGGTTGAATTGTCCCAGCACATTACATTTGTACAATTTCATCTCTGTAGTACACCATCAGGCAAGGGAATAACACAAAGTTTTTTAATATTCTGTCTTTACAACAAGCAAACAACCCGGAAGAGTGGAATTCAAATTTTGGCTGGGGATTAGCATACAAATGTTCTGAAAATTAGGGATATAATTACGTGAAGTCAATTACAATTTTCAGTTACATATTTCCTAAGGCTTTATACTGAGCAACATCAGGCATTCTGGGCTTGTAACACCTCTCAATCCTTTGCATCGTCTAGCAACAAAGAAACACCACAACCAAGTGACTCAAAAACAGGTGTTCAGAATTTTGCTGGTAAGCGAAAGTGAAAAAACACTTGTGTGTCTCAGCGTCAAAACGTATGTGGGGTAGTCTTGGGGCTCTTGGCCATCCAAAGTTTTTGCTAAGCTGGTGATAGCAATGGAAAGCTGACGATCCAGATGCATTTTTTTGTTCCTGGATCTGTTTATTTTAGGGTTCAATTGTAAAACAAAATAAAGTTAGTGATCAATAAAATAAATGTGTTCATGTGTGTGTGCTTTTCTGAAATTTTATTCACAGTTTATAAGTAATAAAGAAGTGGAAGTCAATTAACTGTATTGAATGTAATCACAAGCTCATAAATTCTTTTTAATGTATTGAGTTACGGCTTTGCATACTAATGGCTCATATTCATTTTTTTTCCCATAGAAGTTTTCTGTGGAACACAATAATTACATAAATTGCAGCATTCTTTTTTAGTGGCTATTGGAAAAAAGTAGTTATGAATTTTAAAAGAATCATTGTTTCTTTGCTTTAAAAGTGATCTCACACCTGTACAGCCATGCATCACATGTTCGAAGAGAGCACTTTCAGGAAATATTTGCCATTTCCATGACTGGAGAAGTCAATTCAAATATTTCTGGAATTAGAAGAGTCAACAATAAAGACAGACTAGGACAAAGGAAAGATGACAGTGACTGGGGAAGAGATCCTCAGATAAAGCACTGAGCCCATTTAGGGCATCAGATTTTAAGATAACTGCAAGCTTCTTGGAAAATGTACAAAGGGAAATTGCAAGCACATTGAAGAAATACAGGAAACCTGTCCTACAAGAGAATACTCTTTGGTTACTCTTAGGAAGGAAAAAAAAAGGATGCATAGTTACCCATAGTCAAGTACAGCGTGACCTATGCCAATCTTGAGAGGACCTTAGCAGGCTAAAAGAACATCTTTTGGAAAGGAACTCTATTTTATCGTGCCATTAAATGAGAGGAGGGGATGCGATGATTTCTTTAGGTGTCTTGTAGGCAATTCTATGATTCTTTAAAAAGAAGATGAAAAGTCAAATTTGAAACTGAAAGAAGCCTTAAACTATTTCATCTGAGTTTTTAAGTTCTACCAAAGCTAATCAGCTTTTATTTCTCGGTTACATAAACCATAATTTGCTATATATTTGTTACATGACTACAAATAGAAAAAAATATTTCAATTATGCATTGCTATAAGAATTGCCATGTTTCTCAAACAAGTTACTAGATACCCTTAGAGCACCTCCTAACTGTCTCTCTATAATAACGACCAAACTCATTGTTAGTATTATTTCTGCTATTCACTCATTACAGTCCAGTTTTGGAATATAAAACATGCTTCATAAGATAAGAGTTTTCATCAGTTACATACTGCCAGCTAGCAAAGCAGAAAATAGAGAAAATGGCCATTTCTATTTCATATTGCTTAATATCCATCACTTTAATGGAAATGAGATAAAGTAGATAATGGTAATAAGAATAGTATTAGCAGCACATACATATATTACACATTTCTCAGAGGTACCATTGTTGTACCATTTACATTGTTAATATTAAAATGTCTCGAGCAGCACAACCCAATGTAACCATTACTATAAATATTACCTTTAATATAAAAGAGTTGAATGAGCTTTTAACCTTGAATTTGATACAATGTTGAAAATAACTTTTATACTTATACGACCTAGCTCATGTGAACAGCTAAGTACTTTTTCCCTCAAATAAATCTTTCTCCAAACTAAAACTTCTTTGGACTATTCCCACCTGTAATATCTATTACACATTAAGTGATCATAGATTTTTTCTGTACTTCTTGTAAGTGTAACTCAGAGGCAGAAATGTCAATTTAGATTAAGCCTTTGTAGGTATAATTACATACAAAGAAACACTTTAAGAAATGTTCCATTTTAGGGTTATTTCATTAAAGAAAAGTGTTCAGGAAGGTCATCCACATGTTCAAATATCCCGAGTCTAAGTAGAGATCTGATTTAAAATAATTTTTGAATCAGAACACTTTATGAAAAAAGAAAAAACAAAAGGGAAGGGAGAAGACAAAAGGAAGCAGTTTTGATTCTTCAAAATAAGCAGCACTTGGATCATAGCAACATTCAGGTTGGAAGAGCCCTTGGGAGGTCACTGGTCCAAGAAGGGTCAACTATGAGACATCAGATCAGCCTTTTCAGGGCTTCCTCCAGTTCATCCCATGTATTTGTACCCTGGCGGCCTAAACACTGAGGACAGGAATCGGAGAAGTAGAAATGCATATTGATTGCACTCAGAGTGTAGTTCTGTGCAACAGAGCCTGTGAGGGAGCACGTCTTCACTTTGCTCATCCAAAGGCAACAGGGTCAGGAGTGAGGCAAAAATGGGAAGTCTGAGCACAAAACAGTAATGGCAAGGTTAGGGAGAAGGAGATCGTTGGATCCTATCTGCAGGGTGCTGCAATATGGCCAAGGAAGAAATGGCAAGGCAGAGCTTGGGCAAGGGACAAATAGAAAAATCGGCGCAGGAGAGAAGTGAACTCATTGCCAGATGCTACGAGCAGGAGATAGACATAGAAAGAGTATGTGCTATCACCTGACCCAGGCTGCTGGCTTGACTATTTTTAGAAAAAGATGGTTGACATCAGATATTTTTAATTTCCATTTAACAAAATAACTATGGATAAAAAAACTTTTTTTTTGTAAAGCATAATATACCTCAATTTAGCATATATTATTTAGCAATAATAAGCAGTTAGTACCAACAGATATACATGCTGGCAGTCATGAAATTTGATTATGCAAAAAAATTGGACAGAATCTTCAATAAAAATTTGAATGACTGTCACTGTGAACAACTGGATAACCACGAGGTTTAAATATAAGACAGAGCTTAGAAATTAAGAGTATGAAGCTCAACTTCTTACACTAGGGACTATTGATAAGAATTTGTTGTAAGTCAGGTAATCATCAGGTGTAAATGGTAATGGAGGGAAGACCTATTACTCTAAATAAGTATAATCTACCAGTATAATGAGCCTGTGAATAAGGCAAATGCAATACTAGGAGTGTCGGGCAAGCGGAGATAGGAAATATTAATGGTATTGCATAAGGCACTGGTGAATTTTCATCTGGAACACTGTGCACTTCTTGTCATTTATGTTCAAGAAAGAGGAATTTAAATGAGCAAAGCAGAAAAAAGGAGTTAGGAAAGCTGCTAGAAAAAAAGCTAAAAAAGCTGAGATTGCATAGTTTTAGCAAAAGGAAGGCTGTGAGGGGACATTGTAGGACTGCTCTGTTGAAAGATCTCATGAAATGAAACTGTACAGAGTAAGATTTATTTAAGATGAAGGACACTATTGGCAGAAAATTAATCAGCTATGAATTTGCTAGGAATAAATACAATCAAAAAAATACAAAGTTTCTGACAATAACAAGACTATTGTTCTGAAAGAGCCCTTCAGGAAGTGTTGGGGCAAAAATAACCCTTAACTTTAATGAGAATCTTCATGGATTCACAAGCAGGATTAAAAGACCTGTCTGCAATAGTGGAGGTCTGGTCACAAGAAATGTAAAAGGCTTTTTTTTGGCTTGTATTTCCTCTCTCACAAATCCATATATAGGCATGCATCAATTGTTTATCAGTGTGCTGCTTTTACTCCGTATGCTGAGACACAAACTCCTATCTCCAAGGTGCAAGGAAGAATAGAAAATCCACTATTAAGAACACAGGTACTGTTTTATTTTTCATAAAATGCTATGATGGAGTGATACAGCAACGAGAAGAAAAAATACTCAACTTCAGATCTCCCAAGAATGACATTAAAAAGTTAAGCAGCACGTAGTCTTCTTTAAGATGTCATTTTTGTTCAGTGTAACTGTTAGACGCTTAATGCAGATGGATGGGCTAAGCAGACTCTGCAAAGACAAAATTTCCTCCTTTACATCCAATCTAAAAGCTTTTAAAATCTCTCTGTCAGGAACAATTTGACTGCATATCAATTGCATTCCCCTACTACTGCAAAACTTATAATAAGGGAATATCACGGGGAAGAAAAGACACATTTTGATAACTCTGACAGTAAAATGAAACACTGTCAATCTAATCAGCTGGAAAGCTGGGACTGTACATTAACCTCACTTTGCTCATTAAAGTTCTCATTCAATTAAAATAGCAGCTGGGATATGTCTGAGTGATGCCACACTGTCGTGCTGCCAACAACTTCATTTCTGGTGTTTCTCTGTTGACCTCACGAAGAATGGGCTCTGGGACTTCAAAGTTTTCCAGGGAATCCACATGGTTTATAATAAAGATCAACTAACAAAATATAAACTGCTTACCTATATCCTTCATACAAAGGATGTGCAGTGCCTATATGTGAGAAAGGAGTCAGACATTTTCCTGTTATTTTCAATGTACAGGCTGAGGTTTTATACAGCTCTTCTTTACGTATAGGATTTATATAGATAAAACCACTCTGCTTTGAAAATGAAAGATCTGGAATAGGTCTTCACATTCTTCTCTTTTTTCTCTCTTGGTTTTATTTCACAAATTAGAGAAGAAGAGATACAAAGTTCATAATTTAGCTTGGAGTTCTCAGAAGAACAACAAAAAAATCAGTTTTATCCACAACAATATATATTTATCAAATACTAAAAGGAGAATAATTGAATCATTTTCCATATAAATCTATAAGAACAATCAAACTGATCCCCAGGGTGAGAGGCATCATTTCCCAAATGCCTATATTCTATGTATTAGTAAAATTATAATTCTCCTCATATAGTCTCCATTTAGTTCATGGTTTTCATAATGCCTCTAATAAATAGCAATAATGGTGGATATTTCCAAAGGAAAAACTGGTGGCTTTATTCTCAATTCACAATACTGCCTAAGCAAAAGCAAAAATAAAATAAATGCTAAACATGCAGGGAAGACTGGGAGCAGCTCCATTAAAGTCAATAGTTATACATAAAAATACATAAAACTGGGGAAAGAAGAATAACAATCGTCTTTAGATAATGTATGAGAATCACAGTATGAACCCTCAGCAGAGATACATCTACAAAGAGAAGTTAGTCAGGAGAACCAATTTTCAACTTGCCATTTCAAGCTAAAGGGGGAAAGAATAAAAATTTCATAGCATCAGCATTGTCTGAAGAAGTCTTTTGTGCTTAAATAGTATGTCCTGAACAATTTTAAAGCTCAAAGTATGGAAATTAGCATCACAATCCATTGCATCTACTTTCATTTGTGAGCAGAGGTTGTTATTTAGTGGGACTGTCAATTTGGCATCTTCAGTGACCAATGTATTGCTTTAAAAAACCAGGTGTTATTATCCAAAGTATTTGCATTACTTTCAAAAGCTTTAAAAAGTGGTATTTTTTCATGGTTTAACAAAGTTTCAAGCATCTCCAATTTTCACCCCCGGACCTACTCAATTTAGTTAGAAGGAGGAAAAAAAAAGGGTTTTTTTTTTGTCAAGACTTTATAACAAGTTTTACTTTAAAGAGATGACTTATGGAAATAATATAAACTTGTAAACAATCAGGATTAGCAATAGCACTGCTCTTCTGAACTGCAAGTGTACTGATAAAAGAAACATCAACGACACTTCTAAAACATGTATTTTGACATACCCTTCCACTTTTCTAGGAATACATGAGAGGTTGCAGGGAGTTTATTTAACAGAAAATCACTATAATCAGGTGGACAGGAAAGCTGGGCTAAAGGAAGGGATCTACAAGGACACAGCAGACAGACTGATTTCCAAATTTTTCATTAAATGCTGCATTATGCCTTTCCAGTCTTCTCCACTTGACTGTTTAAAGAGTTAAAATATTCTAGCTTAGTATTTTGTGCCCTTAAGAAAAAAAAACCAAAAAACAAATAATATTGGTAGATTAGAATGCTCCTGGTACATCTCAGCATGCTTCCACCCAACAAGAAGTAGTTATCATAAAGCTCTTGCCAGCTCAGCATCTTCTCCATTTTATATCCTTATCTCGACATAAGAGAGTGGGACTTCTCTAACCAAACAGACATGTCTCCAGCACAGACACAAGATGTCTATATTAGAGCCAGCTGCCTAAATTCTCTTTATAGTCAATAAAAGGAAATCTAAACTTTTAGGTTACAATACTTGGCTCTCTAAAGTATCTGTAAGAGAAGTAATGAGACTATTTATCTCCTTAAGAAAACTTATTTTCTTCTTTGCCTAGAGAGTGAGCCTAAGGTGAGAATCATTTCAGGGGAGATGGATCTTACCCAGAATGGCTTGTAGAGGTGCAGCTTCGTGAACATACAGGGAGTGCCTTTTCTGTCCCATTTTTTCTTGCCAAAGACAGTGGATAGCATTGATGAAAATTGCTCTACCATAAGTATGACTGCATGTGATTCCTGGATCAGTTTGTTTATGGTCTGCTAACAAGGTACTTTCTCCAAGAAAGGGGGAAGGAACATTCATATGGCCAGTGATCATCTCCACTGCTCTTCCACGATGTGCCTGGGTTTCAGTACTAGGACAGCCTCATAAGAAGCATATTCTTCACCAGTATTAGTGAAGAGCTTCAGACATTAGGGAGAAGATGAACAGATTTTTACCACCATGACACAACTGCCAGATACCACAAGGAATAAATATCATAATTAAATGAGTTTAAAAAAAAAATTTTTAATTTTAATGGAAATTTTTTTTAGGTACCAGAAGGTTTTTAATCTCCAAATTCTAATCTTCTG